>PVKE010004008.1:0-47268 GCA_004027555.1 Craseonycteris thonglongyai
ACCGCGATTGACTTGTTGGCCACCCCTGGCCTATAGCATAAAACAAAACTTCAATTACCCATACAGATATAAATAACTGAATAAATACAGAATTAGGAAAAAGGTTTAAGTTATTTTACCTTTTAATTTTAACTAATAAAGAAGAATTGTATGATTAAAAAGTTATTCATGGATGCTAAAACTAGTGGGAAAATTATAGACTCTGAATAGGATAGTGTGAACTCATATTATCTCTTCATACATTAGTTTTCAATTTTAAAGGAAAATTGATAACTTGAATGTAGAGAATGGGGCTGAGACCTTCCTATCCCAAGAGAATGAACAATATTATGCTTCCTGATATGATTTTGTCATTTGACAGTTTTGGTGATGAGATGGGACCCGAAGTCAGCCTCTGAAGATCCCAAAGACAGCTCCTAGAAACAGGTGAAGGTACGTAGCTTTAGTGCACTTCTGGTTCCCTGTCTCTTTGGCCACCCTCTGGGATCTCTGGTAAGTTCTCTCCAATTAATTTCTACTTGTTTTGCCTTCTGAGCTCTTTGAGTTTGTATGTCCTAATTCTTCTCAGTGGAAAACAAAGATGTAGAACACTCCTGATTTTTACATGTATATTGGGGGTACATCAAGATTGGGAGAGACTCAAGATTTTCATGGTGAGACTGACAGGTTTCAGTGAGTAAGCACAGGCAACCAGAAACAGCAACTCTTTTGGCTATCTTTGGAGTGATTCAGGATCTTGAGAGAATAGTTAGTATCTGTTGCATCGTCTTTCAGATTTATTTGTGTATACAGATATCAGGCTGGAAAATTAACACAAATTCTAGTAAAGGGTGTCCCAAAATTCACACAAGAAATAATTTTGATAGAAAACACAGGTTTATAATTAAAAATTGTAAATTTTCATTGCTCAACAATGAAAATGCATTGTTCTTTCATGTAGCACTCCATTTTTAATAACCCTGAACTGTCAGCTGTCACGCTGTCATTTTTTTTCATTGGCAACACTTCACCACACAAATGACGCAAAATTCAAATCTTGCGTGAATTTTGGGACACCCTTTATATGCCTTTCCCTCTGTGTGTGGCAGTAACTGTATGTATTTTCTTCCTAATAAACCAATTTTTTCACTTGGTCAATTTATTAATGAGTCTTCGTGAAACTGACTTTGATGTGAGGGGTCACTGTGATATATTACTCAGAATATTTCTCCTTGTCCAAATTTTTATAGCTTGTAGACTATATGTATTCTGTAGACTGTATTTTGCATATTTTGAATATTTTAGGTGAAATGTAAAAATTATTTTATTGAAAATTTGAGCCAGCTTGGGATGCTTTGAATATCTTGTGACATTGATATTTGGGCTTTGGATTGGTGGACAAGTCTCCTGTAGAATTTTTACAGATTACTATGAGGATAGAAATTGATAATAGATTGAAAATTAAACTTGTGACTAGGTAGAGACTATAAGTTACCTGTTTACAACATATTTATTATTCCCTCTCTTAGATATATGCATTTGTATACATGTGTGCATAAACTTAGAGGTCCAAAACAAGGAATCTTTTGCTTACAATTCAAATCTTCAAATTTAATTTCTTCCATACCTCAATATATTCCCATTCTTTGATCTTCATTTGTAAACTATGACTAGTAATTAGATATACTATGTGTCTTTGACAAGGTTTTTGGGAGAGGAGAATATGCCAATTTCATGTGGAAGACTTTAAAATAAGTTAATTTTTTATTTTGATAGTAATATTATCTGTTAAATAGTTTATTTTGGTATACATTTTTAAATAGGACAAGATAATATGATTGTAGTCCAAATATCCCTGCATCACAGTAAGTAACTCTTAAGTGGGTTTGTACTTCAGCTTCATTTAATTTTGACACTGCATACTTGTAAATCTCTGGATATTCTTAAGCTGTATCCAAAACACAGAAAACTGTATTGTCCCCCTACATGTATTTTAAATTACAGACTAGGTTGACCAGAAGAATTAAGCAACATCTAAATATGTGTAAAATTGACAGGATTATGAAGATTCAGTTTTATAGTGAGGAAGTAAGAGGAGGGTGAGAACCACAGTAATGTTTCTGGAATGCATATTTGAGAGTTAAGACTCCAGTTGAGCACCTATAATCTAATTTAGGACAGACCAAATATTTTTTGTCAATCTCAGGTTTGGAAGCTACATGAGATTTCCTTCAAGAAGTGGAAAAGAGACTAATTATCCACTTCTGGGTACTATAGGAGATCTGCCATACCCTATAATTTTCATCTTAGACAGGTCCCATAATGGTGGGCAAAATATCAAGAAGTATATTCATAAAGATATGCTTTTACTTTGAGGAAATAATAATAGCAATAATGATTAAAGAAGTACTTTTATATTGTTAAACGTTGCCAAGGATTATAATATCTAACTCAATAAATATATAAGGTAGACCCTGTTATTATTGCTATTTTAAAGATTAAAAAATGTATTAGTGAAGTTAAATAATTTGTCTAAGGTCACAGGATAACAGTGGTGCCAGCATTAACAGGGATCTTATAACTTAAATATCTACATTCTGAAGAACTATATTGTCTTTCCTTCACATATAGACAGATAGTTACTAATATATTAAGTTGAATTATTTATTAAATCTGTGTTTTTTTTCTAAAAGTATTAGAAACTTTTAGGTACTCATTAATTTTCTTGATAAATTGGGTACCAGAATGCAATGTGCATTTATATTCATATATATATTTGAACATATATATATATATTTTATTTTCCAGGAGATTTAAGTTGTACAGTAACAAATGATTTACATTTTTGTTGAATGTTCTTTTACAAATGAGATAGTTGCTAACTGGAAGTTAGAATTTTATCATATTAAAAGGCTTAGTCAGTCAATCACTTGACTAATTAACACAGATATACCATAATTAATTATTATATAATAGGTCAATAAAGTATTAAAAATTTTTTTCATTCAGAAAGGAAGAAAAAACAGTTGAATTAAACTTGTCAACTTTCAATATTTTTTTTAAATTGTAAGAGAATGATTTGTTTTTTTCTGTATTAAGTCAAATTTTAAATGCATTATATAAAAGCACTTATTTGAAAATTAAAGCTACTTCACTGCATTCATTAAAGCTATACTTACCTAAAATGATTTTCACTTGATTATGAGTATTATGATTAAATGAGCCTTAGTATGCAAATATCACTTAAGTTCATTTACATATGTACTTAAATCACAATTTCTTATAAGTACAGCCAAGTTATTCAAAATACAAAGACTTCTACCAAATAATGATTAGCAATTACCATCCTGTAAACTGTATGAGTAGAAGTAACTTTTAAATAGCCTACTTGTCTTCTTTACATTAAAATATGAAAATTCAATTAAATCTTATGGCAGTTCTCAAAAATGTAAGCATGACATGTAAAATATACATATTTATGAAATAGAAAAATTTATATATGTATAAAATAAATAAAGGATTGCCTGTAACACAAAAACTTATTGATATCTTTAGAACAACTAAAATGGTCGTTATGATGATGATAATGATAGTAATAACTCTCAAGAAAATTACAAGTTCTTCAAACTCAAAGTGGTTATAATAATTTCTTCATGAGATGATATAAAATTATACTAAGAATTAAAATTTATACTTTATATAGTACTATATAAAAGGGTTGGCTGTAAGCACTCTACATGAATTATGTCACAGTATCATCACAAAATGTCCTTGTATCTGGTAATCTTATAGTTACCTATTAATCAAATTAATGGACTTTGGCTTTGAAAATACATAACTTCTATAGGTTTACATGAGTAGTAATTGGCTGAGGAGTCCAACTCTAAAGTCCATGCTTATAATCACTACTTTATTTGCTTCAACCACAGAAAATGGCCATCGGTAAATTCAGAAATGGAATTTCTCTATGCAAGTCTGTTACTAAAATTTAAGTGTATGCTTATTCTGATGCTCAGTTAGGAACCATTCCATGGTGATACTGATATGTAAATTTACTTGTAAAAATGGAAATATAAATCTTAGTAATAGTATACCCCTTTTTGTTGCTAAATAGAATACAATTGACAATGGATACCCATACATCACATCAAATATCTGTTTAATATTATCAGTGATGAAACCAAAACAGAATTTTAGCTAATATCTGGCTTTAAGTTTATCTAATGCTTACCAGGTTTCCTCCAATTATATAGAATAAAATAATTTTATGAATGTCTAAATTTAAAAAACAGATAAATTGGGTGAAATTATATGAAATCTTCAAATATTTGTCATTTCACAAGAATATTTACTAAGTGTCTCTTTAAATAGTAAGGGCCCTAAAAGAGATTTGAAACATACTATGAATTATAGAAAATAATCAGTTTACAATCATTTTTCAAGCATGTATTTATTACTTAAACTTAGGTAAACCTGGTTTCTGAAGGAGTCACTATGGTGGTCTAAAAAAAGCACTGAAGTGTGACATACAAACATTAAAGCCTATGTCTCCATATTGGTAGTAGAGGAGGAAATGGCACTCTGTTTTCCAGACTGCCCAACCCTGCCCTATCACAGCACCCTCAGCTTCTTAGATGAGTCTCCTTGTAAAATAGAAGTAGCACCTAATGCATTAAAGTGCCTTTGATGTGTTCACCTCTTATCAGGCTTATTTCAGAAAATGGGAAATTTCAAGTTTTGAAATGGTACTATTTAAAAACAGTTTTTCAATTGCTTTTTAAGTATGTCCCTCTATATCCTCCTGTCTATAACAGACTTTTATTTGAAAATGAGATATAGTATTTGACAGTGTCCTTTTATAGGTTCAGTCCAAAGCATTATAGGTTTCTTTGGTCTACTATCTTTTATGCCTTTCAAAATGAGAAAATAAAAGATAATTGGTTATTTTTATGTTTTTTGAAAATTAGAAAAATATTGTTAAACCTCCACTGGATTTACTAGCAAACACTGAATATATCATTTGAGAGCAAAGTGAATTTCTCTTGTGCTCATCCTAGAGAAAACAGTTAATGACAATTCCTGTATCAAAAACTTCAAGATTGTGAGAATTCTTTGCCCTGAGCCTCCAGGGGCTCTTGTTGGGATTAAGAACAGTAACAATAAAAATAATTATAATGATAACAAATACACAACAATGAACAATCATAAATCATCAAAACTACCATTCTGTCAACAAGCTGACTATGGAAACAAAAGAACATCAATATGAAACAAACAAACAAACAAACAAAAAGAATACTACCTTACTAAATACTGTGCAACACTATTTACATAAACTATTTTTGTAAACCGCACTTAATCCTTATAGGTGGTATTTTTGTCCTAATTTAACAGATAATCAAGCCTAGACTACAAACAACCTAATTCACTCTTAAATAGGTCATGTAAGTGTCTATTTATTTGTTCATTTCTACATGAGTTAACAAAACAGCAAAAATTTTTAGCAGAGATTACATTCCAGTTGGGGGACACACAAACACACACTGCCAAATATATTTAAAAAACTAAAAAAACACCAAGTTAAACTTTAATTTTATATGAACAATATATATTTTAGCATAAATATGTCCCAAATATTGCATGGTTAAAGAATGTATATTATATTTTATTTTAAATGTATGCTTTATATATTGCATATTAAAATGTAGTTATATGTGAATTTCTGATAAACAACAAATAATGTTTTATTATCAGTACACCCCAGGCAGAATTTGAATATGCTTATAACTGGAATCCTGCTTTCTGATAACCTTACATTCATACACACACACACCACAAATGCTATAGAGAATAATATATCATGGAACTAAAATAAGAAATATTAGGGAGAAGTACTGTAATTTCATATGGAGGAGTTATGGAAAACTTTACTGAGAAGGTAATATTTGAACAAAGATCTAAAGGAAGTGACAGAGCAAGCCAAAATAGACTGGAAAATGAAATGCATAGGCAACCGAAAAGGCAAAGGCAAAACACTAACCCAGGACTATGTCAATTTATATGAAGCTGAAAGAGAGAAACGGAGAACAGAATATGAAGTTACAGGAATAATAGTTATGACTTGTTATTCAAGTGAGAATTTGCTAGATTTCTTAAGCATGATGATAGATGGCAGATATATTCATAGATACATGTCCAGTTATTTTATTAAACTTTCTAAGAGCTAGATTCAATTCATGTTGATATTAGGAAATAGGGATGATGGCATATGTAGGCAGAGAACCAAGGCACAAATAATTCACATGAGTAGCTTATATTCCTTGAGATCTCGGTGTTAGACTATATAAACAATTTAACTTTCTGAAAAAATTCAAAGAATCAACAGATAAATCACATCTATGGATCCTCTACTACCAAAAACAACTAAAATTTTGCACAGAATGCTTACATTATATATTAATGGCTTTACCATATCTTAAAGCACAAATGAAGTTACAACATAATACATTGGTTGTTTATTACTGTAGTTTTCTTTCTTCATTTCAAGAACCTTCTCAAGTAGAATTTATAATTAGCTGTTACATGATATGAAGATCTTCTGAAATCCAGAATGAAAAACCTTACCACTTTAGATCTTAATGGAATGTTATTAATGTTAGAAGATCCTCCATGTTTTCCCTAGTCCATGGTCAAATAGAGAGCAAGAAACAAAACAGAGGGGAAGAAGTTTCTGCCCTAGTAGAGGGGGCATAAACATCACTGATTTGTTCATGAAAGAACTGTACTAATTCTTATAATAAGCCTGTTGAGCATAAGCAGATGTTGTAATGGTCTAAAACAAACAAACAAACAAACAAACAAACAAACAGAAAAAACTGAGAGGGCTAACTTAAGTGACTTAAAGCTTTAAGTTGTTTACTGGTGAATTTAGCTGATTAGATCACTTGAATTTTGAGGTGTCAGTTTTAGTGATGTTAATGTATCGATACACCAATTTTTACTATAATTTTTCATATGGAAAATACGGAACTTTCTAAGCAAGAAAATTAGTCTACATATTACACAACTTTGAGAAGCTATTCAATTTATACAAGTTGTGACAATTAAGTTCACAAACTAATCCGAGAAATAGTGCTATATACCTCATTGCTAAATATCACTACAGTCACCTTCAGAGTACTCCCTGGGGAAGCTGTGCACCAACTTGAGCGCTTAGCGCACCCTTAAAAGTAATTTTGGAGTTCTTTTACTGGAATGACCATCAGAGCCTTTGTTGTATTATGCTTGATGTCTTGAATGTCATCAAAATGTCTTCATTTCAATATTTCCTTTTACTTTGGTAAAAAAAAAAAAAAAAAAAAGTCATTCAGGGCCAGGTCAGGTGAGTAGGGAGGGTATTCCAATACAGTTATTTCTTTTTTAAAAAAGATGTATTTTTTATTGTTTTTGACAGAGAGAGAGAGAGAGCATGAGAGAGCATGAGCTATAGAGATAGACACAGACAGAAGTGGGGAGGGTGTCTCAGAACAGTCTTCATAGTTGCACATCATTCGTTTTTCCACATAGTTTCATTCCACAGGTGGGCGAGGGGCTGCACAGGGCAGGAACTGGGCTGGGGTCTCACCCTGGTGAAAACTGAATTGGGGGCACTCCCCAGTTCAGCATATGGGTTTACACAGGCCAGGGCCAGGATTCAGTCCTCAGTTTCCGGGGCTGCAAAGTGAGCACCCAACCCACGGAGCCATCCCGGCTTCCCCAACAGTTATTTCTTGACTGGCTAAAAACTCCCTCACTTAACAGTGCTTGGTGATCTGGTGCACTGTCTTGACATAACAGCCATGAGTTGTTGAAGAAAAGTTCAGGTTGTTTTTGTTTAACTTTGTTGCAACCTATTTAGCACTTCCAAATAGTAAACTTGGTTGACTGTCAAGTTCTTATAAATTCATAATGAACAATCCTTCTAATTAATCAAAAAAGCTTAGCAACATTGATTTGATTCTTAAGTTGGACTGAGAACTATTTTGGTCGTGAAGAATTGGCTGACTTCCTCTGTGCACTTGGATGCTTTGTTTCAGGGTCGTATTGATACACCCATGTTTCATCATTAGTAAAAATATGGCCCAAAACATCATCTTGCCTCTTCAAAACGTCTCGGAAAACTCGGAATCTCATTTGTTTTTGTTCATCAGTGAGCTCCTTTGGGACCATTTTTGCACACACCTTTCTAATGCCAAGGATTCCCGTTAAGATTTCCCTGTTTCTCTATGGATCTTTGCTTGGTCTGCTATAATTCTCACAGTCAATCTAAGATTTTGATGTACTATTCAACAAAATTTTGTGATGTTTTTCTCAGTTCTGCTCATTACTGGCTGTCCTGACCTCTCTTCATCAGTGATGCCTTCTCTCCTCTCAGAAAAAATGTTTAATCCATTTGTACACTGCCATTTACTTCATGACATTATTCTCATAAACTTGGAGTAACATGTCCCTGATTTCACTTCTACACTTGCCAAGTATAACAAGAAATTTAACGTTGGTTCATTGCTCTAATTTAAGCTCTGAATTTCTAGTGACAGCACACAAAAAACAGGAAACAATAATAATGAATGCCAGTCAGTAAGACATGTCACACATTGACAAGAACACAGCTGTGAGACATTGATATACCAAGGTAACAAAACCTTACTGAGTTATTTGTACAGTGCTGCCAATGTAAGTGCACAGTGGCAAGTTCATGAACTTAATTGTCAGACCTTGTATGTAACATTCTAAAAATACCATACTTTTTAATGGATCTAGATAGAGATAATAAGAGTTACTCACCATAATGTTGAAACAGTTAATGAACTCTTGAAGTATTTTCAACTTCATGTATATAGTTTTAATATGATTGGACTTATTCCAGGCACCAAAAAAAATAATTTCTACATCTAAAACATCAATTTCCATCTTTAAGATACACTGCATAGGAATATTAGTTCAAGGACAGATTATAGATATGGCTATTTGTTGTGGGTGTCCAAACATGAATCTTAGGCATGCAGGTTTGATTAAAATTTTAACAAAACAATTTTGTCATCCTGAAACATTAAAAAGTAGGAAAATGTTATAGTTAAGAAATAATGAAGTTTTTATCACTTATTTACTTTAGAATTTCAAAGTTAATAAAAGTATTAGAAAGGGAAATATTATTTGTCACAGTTATGAAGTCAGTGTTGTAAAGAAGTAACAAAAATATACCCTAATTTTAAATTGTTTTAATGATTGCTAATTCTCAAAATATTTCAGATAACTCAATGAAATCAGTAGCTTCTTTATTCTTAGAACTCAAGTAGCAACATATCCCAGATGATACTAGCTAAATATTTTAAGTCTTTTTAAGTACTCAATAAGTTCATAAAAGTACAAGAAGCTACTAAATGTATGCACTTGTGAAACACTTGAGTAATTTAGCATTGGGTTTATCATAGATACAGAGTTTTGAGCTTTGCAGGTAGAAATATGCCTTAGGAAAAAAAAAATGTTCTTTGAAAAAGAATATCTACAGTGTCATGAACGATGAGCCAGGAAAGAATAAGCAGGATATTTTTACTCTCTTTAGACTCATTAACATGTTCAATTATTAGGAACTTTCTTCAAGTAATTATTGAGAATCTACAACATTTTTTCTGCAATTTTGATCTTTTTTGATGAATATTAGAAAATGGGCATAGGCATACACAGCAGAATTCCATGGCCCATTATGTATTCTTCCCACAAATGTTTGTTGGATGTTTCATGTGGTGATATAAAAGTAAGAAGAAAAAAGAATTTATAATTTCCTGAACGTATACAATTGAATAATGCCTAAGTTGAAACAGATAATAGTATCAAACAAGATATTTGCTCTAATGATATGAAAACCCATTATTGTGCCTTGTGTGTCGATAGTACTTCTGGGGTGCAAGGAGAGAGAAAGCTATGAATTTATGGGGGAAAAACAAAAAGAAAACAAACAAAAAAAAAACCCTGTATCATTGAATTTAAACAAGTGCCCTGAATTATTCTCATTTGACAAGTTTAACTTATTTATGCTGTGTGAATTGGGAGCTCTAGCATTCTGTGTATAATCAAGAAGTAGAAACCATACAGTAGGCTAGACAGCAGAAGTTTAATGCAAAGATCATATTTAATAAATGATTATCTGTTGAGAAATAAATTCTGGAGTAAAGTGTTTGTTTGTAAATAATGTTTCTAGAGCAACATTCTACTAACTTTATTATCAGTAAGTATTATTTCAAGTATCCCTAGCACTGGGATGAGTTGTTATGAGTAACAGACAAGGTATTACCATAGAAAGAGTGTTTTAGAAGAGTTAAAGGAAGTGGATTCAAGCTCTTTGGTTAGTAGTTTCTTAAGAGCTTCTGCAAATTTTTTCATGTGCCATATGCCTCAAACTTTAAAATACATTTTTTTTTCTTAAGGGATGTGATAAAAAGCAAATGATATAAAGTAGGTAAAAGCACTTGCAAAGCATAAAATGTTAACAAAAGTGAGATTTCATTGATATTGTTGATCTAGGTGTTCACTTAAGTACTTCATCAAAATAAGTACATGTCCAAATCCTTCTGCCTGTCAAATAGCAATGAGAAGAAGTATATAAAAAATAACCATTTCCAAAGATTTTTGTGCCTATTTATTGGTTAAGTGTTCTCTTAGCATCATTCATTGTACTTCAGTTTCATAGAGGAAACACAGATACAAATGAGAACAAAGAATAAAAGTGCAGGAAGGAGGAGCTTGTGGGCATAGTGCTTATGTGTACATACGGTATGTACCTGGCTCTGGTCTATGAAGCTGTATATGTGAACTTTAACAAACTAGTCTACAAACTTTCCATTCTGCTTTGTTATGCAAAAATGGGAAAAGAAAAACGAAATTGTAGTTCTAGCGTATATTAGTTATTGAAATAACACTCTATAACACTGTGCGATTAATTTGTTAATTAGCTCTGGTAGTGATCAATTTGTTCGTGAAACCATAAGGACTTGTAACCATAATTTTTCCCAATCCTACAGAACCTCTTAGAAGCACTGAATGGGTCATATAAGTCAGACAGCTAGTCAGTGCCAAGAGTCATTTCATTATAGCCAGTCATACTCTGCCTGCTGGCTAGCTTTTCATGTAGTATGGACATTTAATTTTGTCATTTGCTCTTGAATATACCAATCCAAAGAAAAATACATATTTTTAGTTTTTAATATTTTTAAATAATTGCATGTTAATCTCTATTTTCTCATGTTTTTGTATTTAGAACTTAAACTTCTGTCTGCTAATGGTATTTAATTTACCTGGCTTTTCATTACATTAGAGTTTAGTTTAGTTTTGTTTTGTTTTGTTTAATTCATTGTCATCAACTACCCTAATTATAAAAGAAAAAAAACAAAGAGTTTCTTAGGTAAATTTGTTAAACTTGTCCTCAAGTTTTGGTTGTTTTAAACTTAGAGGCACTTTAAAGTTAAAGGCACTTTTCCCTGTAATGGTGATTGTTAGTTTACTTTTCATATATCAATGCCATATTTTAAAAAATTATTTTGGGAAAATTAAAAATAATAGGAAATAGATGACTGATTTTGAGACTTCATGAAATAGATATCAGTTAACATTTTCCAGATATTGTCCAGATTTTTAAAGTAAAACATACTGAAAATTACAGATAAATATGAGGTAACTTTGAATCTACTCCCATTTTCTACTACCCTCCCATTTCAATTTCTCTCTGTTCTTTTCTTAGAGACAAATATCATTGCAACAAACAAACACCGCATTATACCTAAAACGTCGGTGTAGTATATCTTTTTGAATTAGCGGTTTTGTATTCTTTGAATAAATACCCAGAAGTGGAAAAATTGAATTATAAGGTAGTTCTATTTAAATGTAGAATATTATATGAGAATACTAATGGCTTCTAGTAAGCCAGAAAAAAATATAAAACAAGGCTACTTTTCTCAAAAATTTGTTTTGTTTTGGAATATATTTTAAATTTTTAAAAGTGTTTTTTTTTTTAATGGTAATGTGTAATTAGTAAATTTTTTAAAAAAGTTTTAGTATTTGAAAACTGCTGATATTAGAACATTCTTTTATTATACTAAATGACTTAAGGATAATCTGCTTTCCTGTATAATCCCGTGTATGCTGAGGATATGCACATTTAAAAAAATCTCGGGGAAGCCGGGATGGCTCAGTGGGTTAAGAGCTCACTTTGCAGTGCTGGGGACCGAGGATCAAATCCCGGCCCCGGCCCATGCGAACCGATATGCTGAACTGGGGAGTTCCCCCAGTTCAGTTCTCTCTCTGTCTCTGTATCTCTCTCTCTCCCTCTGTCTCTGTATCTCTCTCTCTCCCTCTGTCTCTGTATCTCTCTCTCTGTTAAAAAAAAAAAAATCTCTTGGTAACTCTAGTTTTGCCTGAACACTTGAATTCCAGATGATATAAACATTTGATTAAAATAACAATTAGTCCTGACAACTGAAGTAGAAACCCTATTTAGTTGGTATTTTAAATATAATATATTTTAACTACACTATTACTCTGATTATCATTAATATTGATTTATATTATGATGATCTATAAACTTTGCTTTTAAAGCTTAATAAAATGAAAAGGCAAGCTAAAGGACAGTAAATATATTTTAAGAGAAATATTTTGTCAGATGATTGGGGTACAGAATATAAGAACTCTTATATTCAATAAGAAGATAAACAGCCCAATTTAAAAATGTACAAAAGATCTCAAAGGAAACTTAACAAATTGATGTACAATAGGCTGAAAAGCACACACAAAGATGCTCATTATCAGTTGTCATCAGGGAAATGAAAATTAAAACTATAATAAGGCATTACTATAGAACTTTTCAAAATGATTTAAACCTGGGGAAGCTGGGATGGCTCAGTGGGTTAAGCGCTCACTTTGCAGCGCTGGGGACCGAGGATCGAATCCCGGCCCCGGCCCATGCGGAACCATATGCTGAACTGGGAGCTCCCCCAGTTCAGTTCTCTCTCTCTCTCTCTCTCTCTCTGTCTCTCTGTCGAAAATAAATAAAATAAAATAAAATAAAAATATTAAAAAAAAATGATTTATACCTTAAAAGGCTAAAAATATCAATAGTTGGGGAGGATATGATGCAATTGAAACCCTCAGGCACTGATAGTGTGAATGCAAATCTTATCAGTTGGCAGAATTTTAAAGTTAAACTTGGGGAAGCCGGGATGGCTCAGTGGGTTAAGCGCTCAGTTTGCAGCCCCGGGGACTGAGGATCGAATCCCAGCCCTGACCCATGCAGACCTATATGCTGAACTGGGGAGTGCCCCCAGTTCAGTTCTCACTGGGGTGAGACCCTGGCCCAGTTCCTACCCTGTGCAGCCCCTCGCCCACCTGTGGAATGAAATTATATGGGAAAACCAATAATGTGCAACTATGGAGACTGTTCTGGGCCCTCCCCTTTCTCTCTGTCTCTGTATCTCTTTCTCTCTGTCAGAAACAATAAAAATAAATCTTTAAAATAAATAAATGAAGTTAAACTTGTACCCACCATACCAGTTATTCTTCTTAGATATTTGTAACAAAGAAAAAGAGCATTTTTTTTTTCAGAAAGTGAGTCATACGCAATTGCTATTAACAGCTTTATTCACAACAGATCCAAATTAGAAAAAAACAAATGACTAAAAATAGATAAATATATTAAAAAACTATGTCATATACACCACAATTGACTACTATTCAGCAAAAAAAAAAGAACAAATTACTTATATGTGTAAGTCTAGAAGTCATTATGGAGTGGTCAAGAAATTTGCAAAACATTGAGTTATTTGAGAGGTGGCAGTACTAGTATGCACACAGTTTAATTGTGTGACTTATTACTAGTATATGTACCAAATTTCAGCCTACTTGCATCCATGTTCTTTCAGATATTGCTGAAAAAGCAGGTCAAATGTGAAGACACCCCAAGTATAGATAAAATTGAGTTTCAGACTGTCATTAAGTTCCTCACAAAACAAAGGAAAACACCTTAAACTATTTTGGAAGAGATGATAGCAGATTATGGGAACTATTGACCTGGGAAATTCTAGGTTTACAAGTGATATAGTCTTTTCAAGCAAGGCAGAAAGTCAATTGAAGATGACCTCTGTCTGGGATGCCCTACTGAGGCCACTTCCTCAGAAATTGTCAAAGAAGTTGAAAACTTGTAGTAGAAGATGCCAGATTAAATAAAAAGCAGCTTGCAGAAATGGTTGGAGTATTACCTACAACCATTTAGAATATTCTCTATCAGCACCTAAGGATGTCAAAAGTCAGTAGGTGAGTACCAAAAAATGCTCACGCCTCTTCAAAAACAATAGCACATCATATGTTGTTGTATTTTATATTTGGCTAAACTGTCTTTCAAGTAGAATTACTAGAGACAAGAGCTCTGAAATTAAGAAACAAAGAGAATATCTTTCCTGAACCCAATCAAAAGCCTGCAATAAATAAACTTCAAAAAGCTAAGAGATGATAGAAATACTACTGCAAATGGAACAAAAATACTCCAAATATTTTTATGAAATAAGACTAGGAATGATAGTAAAATCTGACAAAGATACACACTGTTGGAATCACTATACAAAATTTTAAAGCCCACTAAGTGTATGAGAGTAGCATTTTACCAGTTCTATAATCACATGAAGGAACTGAAGCAAAGTAAGTCAAATACACTGTTCATATATATATTAAAGCAAAGAAGCAGTAATCTCAAGCCAGGAAGTGTGATTTAAGAAGTAATTCTCTTAACTGCTTTTCCCTACATATTCTCAATTCTGATGGGTAGAATGTAGAGTATGGAAGATTCCTTACTTGTCTAATTACCACAAGTAACAAAAGCTTATTTTAGTTATACAGTTTTCTTATTTCATTTTGTGTGTTAAGTTGCTTTTAATTTCAGTAAGATTTCAGATACATGTTCATTAATAAAGGTTTTACCTTGTTATGATTGTGGTAACAAAAGCTTATTTTAGTTATACAGTTTTCTTATTTCATTTTGGGTGTTAAGTTGCTTTTAATTTCAGTAAGATTTCAGATACATGTTCATTAATAAAGGTTTTACCTTGTTATGATTGTACTTCCTTCAATTTTCCTGTAGGGTTCTAGTAACTCCCATTTTAGATCTTTGTACAGAAGTAATTAAAATGGCCAAATGTAATAAAAATATTGCTATTTGTTTATTCATTCAACAAGCATTTCTTGAATATCTACTATGTGAAATCTGGATTTGTTTCAAGAACCAAACAGATCAAAATTTCTGTTCTCAAAAATTTTATAAAAAATTTTATATTCTTTATAAAAAGAAGTAGCCATCCTTTGATTTCTAGTAAAGATGGGAAGTAGTTTGACTAATATTTTAATAAGGTCACTCTGACTCCTATATTGAAAATAGATTCTAGGAAAGTAAACATGAAAGCAGGGAGATCATTTAGAAGACTAATATAATAAATCATTTGAAGGGTTATTTTGGCTTGACAGGAAAGTAGTATTAAAATTATCGATATTTCTTAGCCAAGAAATATCACTATCTACTTTTTGTAGGATACAATATATATATAATTCATCATGCTCATAAATAATTTTAAATTTGTTAATCAAATGCTTTTGCAAAAGTTGAATGGAGTAATCTTTCAAAACTAAATTTTTCATTAATAATTTTTGGGGGGGATGCTGGGACAACTCAGGGGGTTAAATGCTTGCTTTGCAGTCCCAGGGCCCAAGTATCGAATTCCGGCCCCGGCCTGTGCAGACCCATATGCTGAACTGGAGTGTGCCCCCAGTTTGGTTCTTGCTGGGATGAGTGTCCCATGTGGGAGGCCCCCTGGTTTGGCTGTGGGGGCTTGCCTCCCATGCAGGAGGCCCCTGGCCTGGTTCCCATCCTGCAAAACCCTGCCCACCTGTGTGGAATGATAACATGTCAAAAACTGATGACATACAACTATGAAGACTGCTCTGGGCCCTTCTCTCTGTGAAAAACAATAAACTAAATCTGTAAATAAATAGTATTTTTTTCTATCTTTTGTGTCTAAAGAATGTTTATAATTTTCTATTTTAAAGTGATTATTTACAAAAATTTATCCTAGCACATTTCCTTAGATTCTACTTTGTTTTTTGTGATAATTTTTCTCTGCTTGTTTAGCTTATAAAGACAAAATTCTTGATATTTTATCAATTTTTCTCCTGGAAAGCCTTTCTAACTCTGTTTAATTGTCTTCTATAATTTTAAATACTTTTACTAAAACCTTGGTTAATATATAAATATGACAAAAAAATTTAAATAATATATTTATAAAAGAATGCCACCATCAAAGATAAATCAGCTTCCATAGTAACAGTTTTGATATGTTATGTCTTGCTGATGGAATTATATTTTAAAAATTGAAAAAACTATATATGTGTGTATATACATATTTATATGTACATATATGGATAGGTACATGTCTGTATATATATGAATATATGTGTGCATCTATATGTATATGTGTGTAGCCTAAGTTATTTTCTTGAAGCAATTCTATTAAACCCATTTTACATAAAAATTTAAAACATTTCCTCTCTTCTGGTTTTAAGAATATTATTAAAAAACATATATATCCACCATTGTATTTGTGAGTTATTGTTTGAAAGTTGCTTAAATCATTTTAAGACATGCCCAAGACAAGTGATAAAATTTATGTGCTTATAATTTTATAACTTTGACCTCTCAATTTTTGAGTCTCTGCACAGAGTGAAGATTCTACTGATATGCTTTATTATCCTTATATTGGTAATCAATCTAAATAATGAATAATGGTGGAGTCAGAAATGCCTGTGCAGCTCCACTACAATGTCACCTTTTGGCAATAGCTGAATTTAAAAAAATTTATACATAGTGATGCCCCGTATGTGAATAGTTTAAAAAAATGTCCGGGGTATTTTAAATATTTTTAAATATCATCCTGTTACAGTTTTGTTTGTTTTTGTTTTTTAAATTAACTGAAGTTTATATATTCTTTTCAGATTTCTTAGTTTCTACCTCACCTCCATCTTCTATTCCAGGATCCCATCCAGGACAAGACATTGCATTTATTTGTCATGTATCCTTCGGCTTCTCTTGGTTGTGACAGTTCCTTTGACTTTTCTTGTTTTGGATGAGCTTGACAGCTTAATGTAGGGAGCACAGACCTAATATTTTATAAATTTTTCTTCAATAGGAATTTTTCTGATATTTTTCTCATGATTAAACTCTGACTATGGGTTTTGGGGAGGAAGAACACACGTAAAGTGTCATTCTCACCACATCCTATCATGGGTACATACTACTGATGTGATTTACCATGATGATGTTGATCTTGATTATCTGACTTAGGTAGGGTTTGTCAGGTTTCTCCACTGTAAAATTACTCTTCCCCTATTCCAGGGGTCTCCAAACTATGGCCCGTGGGCCGGATGCAGCCCATGAGGCCCTCTCATCTGGCCTGTGGAGACCTTTTTATCTGAATAAAATAATATTAAATAAATAATTAAAAACAACATCAATATTTTGATTCTTTTTTATTTGGACCTCGATTGTGTAGTTGGCCCCCAAACTGCTGTTTGATAGTTAATGCGGCCCGGGCTGAAAAGTTTGGAGACCCCTACCCTGTTCCACACTGTACTCTTTGATAGGAAGTCTCTAGGCATAGCCCACAGTTAATGAATGAGAGGTTATGTACCACCTCTATAAAAGAGAGTATATATGTATTCACTGGGATTCTTCTGTATGGGGAAATGTTTCTATTTTCCCCTAATGACATATTTACTCAGTATTTGATTTCTATCAGAATGGATTCAAACAGCTAAAGTTTTTCCTTAAGTATGTCTAATTTCCTGCAGAGATGGATTTTCTGGTGGAATGTACTGAGAAACTAGAAAAACATATTGATTCATAGATTCTATACTTGATTACCCAGAGTGGTATCCGAATTGCTATCCCAAGGTGCAATCTGAATTAAAATTCTCCAATTTACTTGGTCACTGGACCATTTTTCCAGTTAATCAAAGCTGTCTTGATTGAATTTGTGAACTACCAGGAGTTCATCCTTTGCCTGGGTCTTCATAGCTTTCAAACTTGGAATTTTATTACTTTATTTCAATTACTTTTAATTCTCCATAACTCAAAAAGTAATCTTTTCTGTTATTGTCATTTACAACTTGCTCTGAATGATTTCTAGGGATTTTCTTTCTTTAATCATCTTTTAATATGAATTCTGATCACTGTGTCTAGATGGAATTTTATTTCTGTTTCTCAGGGATCTCAGCCACATTGAACCTTTAAATTTGATGTTGGCCAGTTTTATTTCTTTAATTTTCTAACAATAATTATGAAGCTTAGGTCTTATCTCTCTGATCTCTTTCAGCAGTTTTTTCAAGATTGACCTTCTTTGGCTTCTTAATGCTTCTGAGACCTTTGAAGTCCCTTTCTTTCTAATTCTTTCTGAATATCAGTCAACTTATGTGTTAAAAGTGAATTGCTTATTTTGATAGTCACCTTGATTTCTCCTTTGAACTTTCAAAGTTTTATTTTTCCAATGTCTTCACTAACTTAAATTTAAATGATTTTTATCTCTGTTACTGCTTAACTAATGCGAACACATTAAATGTTGGTTATTTGCTCATAAAAGATGACTTTTTCTTCTACATTACTGTCTTCACTAAGATTATAAATCTGCATTGATCATATAGAATTTATTGCTCTGAAAATCTGTATAGTAAAATATGTGCTTTTATGAATAGCCATACCACTAAAGGTAGAAAATAAATATATTAATTAGGATATCTATTATATTTACATATGTTATTTACATATGTTTTTACATATGTATTTACATATGTTATTTATGTGTGTTTATGAAATGAATTTTCATTTCATATATGTACTGGAATTCATTTTATATATACACTGTAATATATAAAATATTTTATAAGACAACATTGTACATAGAGAGATATATATTTTTTTCACTTTGCCTCCCAGGATCACTCATTGTCTACATAGAATTAGATAAATTCACTATTTGTACCAAATTGTCTTTATTTTCTCTATAGTAGTTATATTTTATATTGCACTTTTTGTGTGTTCAAACATACAAAATAGTGAAGGAAGTAAATAATAATATTAACTGACCGACATAATTACAAAACTTTTCATACAAAACATTAACAATAGTGTAACTTCTAGGTTGTTTGGCATAATATTTTGTCAATATTGGAAAATAAATTTGTAATTTTGTTTACTCATTGTATTACCATTTATATATTTGTTACATAACTTTAACATTTTTCTCAATGTCCTATAAATGTCAAGTAACAAAATATTCCATCTCATATATATCTGTCCAAATTATGATCGAACAAAGCTGAAATCCATGGAGTATTGCTATTTTTTCAAGGAGTAAAAAAAATAAGGATTATTATATCATTTTAATGATTTTAATGATTTAAACACTTTAAACATGTCTTTAAAGGTAACAGATTTAATTTTATTTTTACATATTCATCATGTTTAAAGGAAAGAAGTTGTTATCTAAATGTGTATTTCCAAGATGCCTTAGGAACTTCCATTAATGCTAATTATAGTCACAAGAATGCTGAGGAGAGCATAAAAAATGAGTCTGTTCTGCAATTATTTTATTTATGAATTGTATAAACAATAAATATGAATTAATGTTTACAGAAAGATTTTTTGAAAACATGCACTGTATTTTACTGAGGGTACCATTAAAATTACATAAATTTTTATTTATTATATTCATTATATGATTACTTGTTTAAGCAAATATTCATCTTTTCATTATTTCATTACTAAAGCCCTAATAAGTATAAATAAATTTTCATAGTGCTGTAAAAGATAAAGTTGCATAAATAAGAAAGAAGGAAATATAACAAAATATCTTCCATTGATTGCCATATGACTTTACAAATCTATATAATTAAAATAAATGAACAACCTTAGATGTGTGTATTATTAAACCAAGATAAGGTAAGTTAACTAACAAAAGTCATGAAATTAGTGACTGATACAGTAGAAGTTTGCATCCATATATGCTCTCAAGGAATATATAATTACTATTATTTTTCTTATTAACTTCTATATACCAGGTATGAGGGGTGGTCAAGAAACTTGCAGAATGAAGGGGAAGAAGGGTAAAAAAGTATTATGTATTATTTTTTCTTTTTAATATATTCACCCTTAACCCTAATACACTTTACAGATCTTTCAGTAACTATTTATACTCTCAAAAAACATTTCCTTTTGCCTTCAAATTGTAGCTTTAACCTCTTTGTCCTCTGCAAATTTTATCCGGCAGAGCTTTTTTTTCATATTTGAAACAAATAATAATCAGAGTCATGTCTGGACTGTAAAGAGAGTGGTTTAACATTCAGAAGCCATAGTCATGAAGAGTAGCCAATGCAACATTGCTCTTCTGCATAGACGGGCACCCTGTCTTCAAAAGTAGCACACCTTTGGTCCATGTTCCCCTTCTTTTTTTGTTTTCTTCATGAATTCTTTTAACCGTTTCATCAGACTGAAATAGTACTCTCCAGTCATTGTGACATCCTTATGTTTAAACCAACTCAAGGTGCCCTCTACCAAGTAACAGAAGCTGAAAATATTTACATATTTTATTTATATATCTACTTTATTCTATATAACTGATTGATAAAGCCTTCTATGCTCTTCTTAGTATAATTAAAATATTCTTTATATCCCCCATGGAAACCACTGTGCAGGGATCAATCACTTCTCTCCTAACCATCAAAGTAGTTTCTTCATTCAACCAAATTCATCCTGCATTTGTAGTCAGATTAAACCATAGTAAAACTTACTGTCCTTGTGTTTTCTTTACACACACACATACACACACACATACAATCAATGCAATCTGATATTTTGATGGGAAGAGTGGTGCTACTTTGCTTAGTATTCAAGATCACTTTGAATTTGTTCTCAAATTTTCCAATTTTTTTTTTCTGTGTCCTAATCTGAACTCTCCAATCGTTACAATCAATGAGATTTATTTTTAGAATTTTTAATATGAAAAGTCCACTTTCACCTATTATTACTTGCTTATAGTGTACCTCTATTTGCAGTGTGCTTCTGCTGTCCACTTATATGTATGTTAGTCATTGCTCAAAACTCAGTTTACAATCACCACCATGACCCATACTGCATGGTGTTCTTCTGCTCTCTCTGACATTTGAATTTTACATAGAGGTATTTAGTTGTAATTGTACAGATCTGTGTATAATCCTTTTCAGTAGACTCTGTCTTCCTTCAAAGAAGGAGCAGTATCTTTATTTGTGTGCACATGGATTTCTATGTCTACTACATTTTAATAGATTTTCTAGCTGTAATATCCAACCACAAAGCTATATTAACATGAAAAAATTCATCTTCAATTACTAACCATGAGGAAAATGTTGCCAAGTACTCTGAATAATTAAACTCTTTAGGATTTCCCATATTTTCTGTATATCAGTATTATTAAAGGAATAAAATATGTATATGAATCAAATATCAGCATTCATATCACAATGGTAGTGTCATTCATTACTGGTCAATTATGGTCAACAAGTAATATTGAGCATTAACATTATACAACTGCAAAAAATCTCACTTTATGTGAGTTATATATTAGATTTCAACATAATTTATTAAATTGCTTATGATGAAAATCTTTGGAATTATCAAGTGAATAAAAATATCACCATTCAGTATGGATATTTATACATTTGTACTAGAAGTCATCACATTTTTATTTCTCATATATTTTAAAGTGAATATGACTGGGAATAATTTACATATGCACCTACTCCCATGGAATTCTCTAGGATATAAATCATATTGGACAAATAATGAACCCAATATTATTTTGTCATTAGTCTGTGAATGAGAAACCAGGTGACAGTATTTAAGTTTTTTTAATTTATTCTTGATGATCTTGAATGTTTAACTGATAAAAATATTAAGAATTAGGAATGATAAAGGTAGACTTAGAATGCCTTCTTCATGTGCACAGATTTTTTTTCTTTCTAGCCACATAACCACAAGTGACTTGGTCTGGCTTTTCTTTATACCGTAAGTCTGCCTCCAACACACATTCTCATCCAACCTTTTTACCAGCACTCACCTTTGGGAATTCTTTTTAAGGTTCGGCATACAAGTATCTTAGTTGTGCCGCATAATTGTTTCCTTGAATGTTGTGAAAAATAGTAATCATACAGTATTCATGGAAAGCCCAACAATGAGAACTGTGTCAGAAATAAGGGATATAATTTCATAAATACAATCTATCTTTTTTATGTCAATTTTGTACCAGGTTTCTGAAGCTCAGCCTACTTATAAATGTTCCTCTTTTTCACTGGCCTAGTGCTCAACATACCTATCTTCAAATAGCAGAGACAGAACAGTGAGTATATTATATAATGGTCTGATCGCCTGTTTTTAGAATGGGCAGTATATGACTAATAAATAACTCTCATCCTGCTGCCTAAACACAAAGGCCTTCAAGGGTACCACCATTTAATTGGAAGCCATTCATTATGGGTATTCTCCAGTCACCTGAATCTTATTGCTATTATTGTTCAAAAGAAAATGGTTTCTGAAATGTTAGAACATTTATTTGGGTCAAAATTAAATGTTCAGCGGCAATAGTCCAGAAGGCAAATGGATGGTTTAGGTTTATAGGATCACATTTTCAAGGTCTAAAATTTGAAGAATTTTATCATTTGAAACATGAGGTTGTTATATTTATTTTGAAATGCTTGCAGAATAAAGAGAGTTTCTTGGTAGTGTTTTTAGGCGTTCATTGGCCTGCTGATTTGAGACATTCTGAGAACTGAAATGTTACTTTTAATAAGTAAGAAGCTGAATTTTTAAATTTTGTCAAGTAACAATAACTTTTTAATTAATAAAGAAAACAATAATTTTTATTTAAAGAAAGATCCTCATTTTTTTGCTATTAAAATAATAAAGAAAACATGTAAGAGATCTCAGTAGTATAGTCATCATATTTATTTGACTTTAAGGATTTATTGAATTTCATAAACTGAATCCTTTACAAATCACTCTTAATAACGAGAAATGTAATTTGGAATTAGCTGTATGAGGCAAATTACCATTTTAACTCTCAAAAGACATTTTTTCATTCATTTCTTTATTTTTTTACTTTTATCTATATCTAAAGTGTAAGTGGGCTCACCTAAATAGTAATGAAGTTAGAGTCACATTTTATGAAATGTGCTCTTTACTTGATGATTCAGTCAGCACAATCTTAATGGTTATATAAAGTGGAGTGCACACTGTTCAAAAATGTCTGTGAGGAAATGAATTGATAAGTGTATTATATTAATTAAGCACCTGGCCCCAGAGAGCCTGAGTCTAAGTTAAGCATTGCGACTTCCTGATGCTGAGCTTTGACACATCACTTAATCTCTCAGAATTTCATATTTCTTATCTACTAAATGATTGTTGCAAATAATTAAGTAAAATTATGCCTCAAAAATTCTAAGCAATGTATACAGTGACTATTACTGTTATTTTTTGTAGTCATTTAGCTACAATAAGTGTGGTGTTGCACTTTATCTCTTGGGAGGTGTGAATTGTTTTCATTTGAACTATTTCCATTATTTTTAACTCCTATATAAATGAAGGGATCATTAATCTTGTTTACTATGATATTCACAAAGAGCATGTCCTCAAAAAATATTTATTGAATGAATGAGGAAATGAATAAACTAAAAATATACTTACAAGGTATAAAATCACTATAATGAAATGTATATAAAGTAGAAGACAATATTAAGTCTTTTGATACATCAAGATAAACTTAAAAGATGAAGGCTTTTGCCTAAGCACAATCATTCACAATTAAGAAAAAGCATAGATTGATCCATAGAATGAATAAAAAGGATAACCCTCCAAGGCATGTTTGCTTTATAATCTTACACAAAAGTATAGACGGAAAAGATGCAGACTTTCTGTTTTACCTCTCTTTAACCTTCACTGTAAAACTAATTAATTTCCATCAGTAGGTTTATTTCCTTACCTAAGGGCTGAAACCAGGTTTGATCCTAGGCCAGTACCACCTAACCTGCCCTCGATGACCTTATAAACTTGATGTCACTCCTGAATTTACCATAGCATCTATTTTTTCTCAATTCTTTAAGGAGTTGGCTACTGGCAAAATTAACAATTAAGATGGTAGTTTATTTACAGGGAAACAAACATATCAAGAATAAATATGGTCTCATAATAACCAAAAAGAGGGGAAGCCGGGATGGCTGAGTGGGTTAAGCGCTCACTTTGCAGTGCTGGGGACCGAGGATCGAATCCTGGCCTCGGCCCATGCGGAACCATGTGCTGAACTGGGAGCTCCTCCAGTTCAGTTCTCTCTCTGTCTCTGTATCTCTCTCTGTTAAAAAAAAAAAACAATTAAAAATAAATATTATTAAAAATAAACAAAAAGAATTTTGCTATAAGGAAAATGGCACAGTAAGGTCACAATAGTATCTTTTTTCAAGACTATAAAAGTATGTATGTAAAATAAGAAATATATTGTCTGTCTTTAAACCCCTCTTGTGAACTACAGTTCCTGTCTGATGTTTTCTCCAGACTGGAGATATGATACTTATGTTGTGAACTACTGTCAGATCTCAATATAAATCATTACTTATCTATAGAAAGCTCTTTGTCAACTCCTGCTTTTAGGACACACACTAACCCACTAACTGCCTGTATTTTTATTCTGAGATCACATTCCATTTCCTCCCTTCTTAACTAACAATTCTGTGGTCTTCAATGATCCTCTCTCCCAGAAAGTAGGTTCACATTTAACTTTGGATTTGTAACCTAGAATATCTGCTCAGCATAATGAATTTAGCATGTCTCCCATGATCAGATTCGTATCATTGATTTCATTACAATAGTTGGTCTTGCACCTATAATTCATAATAAGTTAATTAGGAGAGAATAGATTTTAAAAGGTTTAATTAAAGATGAAGAGTTTGTGTAAGAGAATACACCTTAGAATTTTATAACTAATTGGACATGGGAGCTGAAGTACCTGGAAATTTCAAATGTGATGTTAGGGATCAACAGTAAACAATGTGAAGGAAGGCACTCTCAGAATTAGGAAAAGCAGGAAACCCACATTCCTCTGAAATTATCAAATGTGACTTACATACATTTTTTTCACATAAATGATAACTAAGTTTGACCTACTATGTCTTAAGTACTATAGAAATGACAAGAGCCAAATGTAGACATTTTACTTTTGGGACAACTTACCTGTTGCTGCAAACCTTTTCATAGAAAGAAGGGACCATCACTGTTTCCCAGGGCCATGCAGTATTGAAATGATGTTTTTTGTCTCTTCTCTGTCCTCTCGCTTCTTTCTAAGATAAACCACAATTTTCTCAGGGAGGAAATGGGTGAAAGACAGATATCTATTAGGCTACGATAATCAGTGAAAGATATTCTACACACACACTCACACACACTCACACACACACACACACACACACACACACACACACACCTCAAAAAAAAAAAATACCCACACAACAGCAACAACAACAAGAGCTTGCTGGTCTTTGTTAATCTGTTCTTCCAGGCAGAACTGAATTATCTACTGGGCATGGGAGATACATTGTCTATGGTATACAATAATTTTAGGGGCTCATAAATATGTTTTAATTTCTTCTAAAATCAAAAGAAAATAATAAACTTTATGTTGAAAAAAGTGTTTTTATATACAATATAATATATTCATATTTATATCAATGTAATCACACACTTCCATGAACTATATTTTGAGCAAGGAAACAAATTTTCTAATATGAACAATTTGATTGAGGCAGATCTGCACAATTGGGTGGCTCTGGTGTCTTTTATTTTAACCCCCCTTAACATTTTGTAGTATTTCATTGTTTTATGGTCTTCTTTGAGGTATTTTTATTTATGGACTTCTAATTTTTACTAGTAAAGTAGAAGTTTGAATGTAGAGTCTGTGTTTTACTTTCTTCTTTATTCTCTGAAATGTTGATTCTACCAAATTTAATATTATAGGAGTAAAACTACAGGACAAACATAACTGAGTGCATTCGAATTAAAATTCAAACTGGTTAAGTAGAGAAAGCAGTACATTGTATAAGCCAAGGCCAGAACATCTTCTTAGATCAGGTTCATTTCCAAAGCTCCCTCATTCTTTCCTTTTTTTTTTTTTATTGTTAAATTTATTAGGTGACATTGGCTAGTAAAAATTACATAGGTCCCAACTGTACAATTCTATAGTACTTTTTCTATGTGTTACAATATGTGTTCACCACCCAGAGTCAGCTTTCTTTCCATCACCATATATTTAGCTCCCTCTCCCTCCTCTTTCCACTCCCTACCCTCTTCCCCTCAGGTAATCACTAAACCATTAACTATGTCCATGAGGTTTTGTTTCTTTGTTGCTTTCAAGTTTTATATTCCACATATAAATGAACCCTTGTACACTGCTGGTGGGAATGCAAATTGGTATAACTGCTTTGGAAGACAGTATGGAGATTCCCTAGAAAATTTGGAATGGAGCTACCCTATGACCCAGCAATCCCCCTTCTGGGTGTCTACTCCTAAAACTTGGAAACCTTAGTCTGTGAAAACATATGTACCCCAATGTTCATTGCAGCAATGTTTATGGTGGCCAAGCTGTGGAAACAACCAAATACCCTTTAATAGATGACTGGATACAAAAGCTGTGGGGCACATATACAATGGGCTATTACTCAGATGTAAGAAAATATGAAATACTGCCATTTGCAACAACATGGATGGAAATTGAGATCATCATGCTAAGCAAAATAAGCCAGACAGAAAAAGCTACTTTTTTTAATTGTTAAATTTATTGGGACAGTATTGGTTAGGAAAAGTTACATAGGCAGCAGGTGTATAATTCTGCAATACATATTGCATTATGTGTTCACCACCCAGAGTCAGTTTTCCTTCCATCACCATATATTTGAGTCCCTCTCCCTCCTTCCCCACACCTCCCCCCTTACCCTGAGGTAACCACTAAACTATTGACTGTGTCCATGAGTTTTTGTGGTTTTATGGCTTTCACTTTCATGTTCCACCTATGAATGAAGTCATGTGGATCTTGCTTTTTTCTGTCTGGCTTATTTCACTTTGCATAATAATCTCAAAGTCCATCCATGTTTTTGTAAATGGCCGTTTTATCTTTTCTTATGGCTGAGTAATACCCCATTGTGTAAATGTATCACAACTACTTTATTTCTTCCTAACCTATCAAAGGACACTTGGATGATTTCCATGACTTGGACCCCGTGAATAGCGCTGTAATGAATATTGGGGTACATATGTGTTTGCAAACTAAAGTTTTCAAATTTTGGGGGTAGATGCCCAGAAAGAGGATTGCTGGGTCAAACAGTAACTCCATTCTTAATTTCTTGTGGAAACTCCATACTGTTCTCTATAGCAGTTGTACCAGTTTGCATTCCCATCAGCTGTGTATGAGGGTTCCTTTTTCTCCACAACCTCTTCAACACTTGTTATTCTATGTCTAATTGATTATAGCCATTCTAACAGGTGTGAGGTGGTATCTCATTGTGGTTTTGATTTGCATTTCCCTAATAACTACTGAAGTTGAGCATTTTTTCATATATCTGTTATTTCCTTTTATTGAAGGACCCTTTGCAAGAGGAGGAAGCTAGTGAACCCTCACCAGTCAAAAGATAAGCTTCATTGTCAGGAAGGAAAATACTCTTTAGTCACAGGACCAAACTATGTGAACCAAAAGTACTCAACCACCACCAACTCTATAGTCTAGACATACCTCTCTTGGTTAACGCATAAGGAGACTCAGGTCCCTGGTGCTACTGGCACAAGCATCCCCACAAATACAAAAGTGTTTATTCTGGAAGCTTTTCCAGTAAAGTTTGTGATTTCATAGATTTATTTATTTTCAAATTCATTTGGTAACCAAAACCTCAACACATATAGTTGCTTCAACAGTAACTGGCAGAGGATTTTTTTGGATTGGAAATTAATGGCATTTTCCATGCGTGAAAAATAAAAGTTGTTTTTTCCAGCGACGATATGTGTTATACTCTATTTTATTTTCACACTCTGTTTAAAACGTCTGTAGAGCAGTCCAGTGGGCTTTGCTCTTTTTAGCCTAACAAACAGCAATTTGGTGCAGTTGGGACTTCTTATTAAGCTGTGGCATATTAGGGACTCCAAGGCTAATACAATTTTCCTAAATGTTGGCTGAGACATTTGTGTTAGCTTAATGGTACATTTGCCCTTTGACTAAAATTAGGGATTAAGTCCCTTTCCTGGGAACTGCATCTTAAGTTAGTCAGAAGTTAGGCTGCACATTCTAATGAGATCTTTTTTTATTTTATACTGCCATGGGGTTTTTATCTTGACAACGGCACACAGTTCCATTATGTCTTCTCTTCGAAAAGAGTTTCCCTTCATACTTTAAGTGAAGTTGTCTGTGTCTTAGTATATTAATATTAGCTCATTGACTGTGATTGTACAGTGTGTAGGAGGTTGACTAGCAATAGAGTTGTGGGCAGCCTGCATAGCAAGTTTCACTTTCCCTTTTTCATCACGTGAGCTATATATAGTACAGCATGACTTTGTTGTAACAAAGAAACTTTGAGGATCTCAATATCGGTCAGGTGGCTGACAAATAATATGGCTTGATCTAGCTCTGTGTAATATTTCACAATTTTCAGCATAACCTGCAAACGACTTTAATTATAGTATTGGTTTTTTCAAATACTGTTATAAAACATAAATATCTGTTACCATAGAAGCTGAGAATATATAATGCAACAACATAAAAATAACCTAACTCAAAAATCTCTAAATAAAAATGCTTATATATATATATATATATATATATATATATATATATAGAGAGAGAGAGAGAGAGAGAGAGAGAGAGAGAGAGAGAGAGAGAACAATCAAGCAAGTACTAATTATTTTCCCCTACTGCATATTTTTTTTATTGATGTTCTTATTCTTCTGGATTCTCTGTAACCTGTTCCCAGAAGAAAAAGGATGAATGCCTTATTCTGCATTGAGTTACCAGCTCCTAAAATTCTTTGGTTAGTTGGTGCTTGCCTATACTTCTGGACTGAATAGTAAGTCACCTGTATGCATAACTAAGAAAATGATGCAATCTAATTAACTTAGCCAAGGCTTCCTGCAAAATGGTTAGGTAGAAAAGGAGAATTATTGCCTTTCGCAGAAAAGAGTTTTTAAAATTTCTGATCTATAAAATGTGGAGATGAGAAAACTAAGCTCTAAGATTATTTCTAAAAATTCTATAAATTTAGGATAATTTTTTCCCCCTAAAGTGAATTATCTCACTAAGCTTTACTTCTAGGAAACAGGCACCAGACTGTAATCATAAAAGAAAGGAAAAAGAATACCTACAATTTTCAGTACAATATTAATTAAAATGAACACCATTTTAAAAACTTTTAAATTAGACATTTTTATAAATGCATGGATGCAGGATGTGTCTCATTTACTATTCTGGGGCTTTTGTTGGTACTTTATCATCTGTGAGGAGGCAATGTGAAATGTAGCAATGCTACTAGACCTTCTGAGCCTGGTCCCCTATGCAGGGCTTATCTTCCAGCCAGCTATGGAATCATTTCCCCTCTGTATTATAATAATTTATATAGAAACTTTTATCTCTTTGAGTTTTAACAACTTGAGTTTATAAATGAGATTCCAGACTCTAAAATAGGATGTATTTTATGGCTTTCAGGCATAGTTATTATTTAGCAAGATGAATAGCAATATCAAATACTTGCCATACATTAAAGTAAAAAATAATTGAAATACTTTATACACTCAAAACTCATCAGAACTGAAGTTAGCACAACAGTGGAAGTTAATATTGTATTCCTTAAAATTTTTATTTGTGATTTTTATAACAAGTTTATCTTTTTGACCCCCCCGCACCCTTTTATATCAAGTGAATTTGCAATATGTTGCTCATATATTGATGGATGTCTCAAGAATTTTATAATTGGTATGTAAGATATTCATGTAATACATAGAATTGCAGCCTTCTTACACAATTTTATACAATGCCTTACAAATCTATTCAAGAAACCACCATAGCAGGTTGACTATCACTTATTAAAATAAAAATAACCCAACATGTAACTATCTTCAGTAATACTACCCAATTTCTTTGGCATTAGTATTTTAGCTTTTCAACTCTCCAGTTAATACAAACCCTCATCCCACCTTTGCTAAATAACTTCAGCCCCAACTAAAATGCAATTATGATAAGAAAAATGGCATTTAAAATTATTTTAATTCAAATGGGCTATAATTACTCAAATAATACATAAACACAATGAGCTAGTAGAAAAAGTTAAACCTCAATGAAGTGAAAGCATTGTTGAATCATCAGTTTTCTCCTTTTCAGAAATAACCACTAAGCCAACTTTTTACGTCCCCTTGTCTATTCGTTTACACACACACACGTGCCTTTTTATATTTTTGTATTTAATACTTTTTTTTAACATGCATGTTGTTGTTTTTTTTAATACAGGTATTAGATCATGTGTAATTTTCTTATACAAACACACATATATATAAATTCACATTTTTTCTTCTTAAATATCAAACCATATCTATAGTATATGTATACTTTGTTGTGTTCAGCCATGCTCCTTTTAATGACATTTAGTTTGACTTCAAGTTTTAGAAATTAAAATGCCTTTTTTATTCCTAAATTTATAAAAAGCATGTTTTCCTATTTACTTCTAATTCTTTGAATATTATTTTTCTTATATGTACAACCTGTAATTTATGCTTTTTTTAAATGTTGAGTAAGAAAGATTTCTAACTTTTTAAAAACGAATGTTTATTTTTTTCCATACTATTTATCAAATAGCCCATTTTTGCATCACAATTTTGAAATTATTTTTCTATCTTACACTGTATTTCAGTGAACACAAGACTGTTCCTGGACTTGCTGCAAATTATTAATTTACTAACAAGAACCTTTTTAACCCAGATTACCATTAGCTGCTGTCAGAGCGCCATTAGAACACTTTGCAGGCATCTTATGTGTCTTAGTCACATGAAGAATATCCTGTCTCACGACATGGGTCTTAAATATACCTCTTCCTGGTTTTGCTACTGAGTCCCTTCTCCTGAAATCTTTTTTGAATTTCAGATTGACATTTGAATAAGATAAGAGGATTTGAAGGTGGGGATAAGGTTCAGTAAATTTGATGTTAAACAGTATTTTTCTTCAGGGCCTATGCCTTTTCCATTTTTGGTCCTCTCAATAGCATTTGCTGTCCCGCGAGTCCAGTCCTGTTACACTACTCCCAGCTACTTAGAAATATGTGCAAATAACCCAAAACCTTATCCTACAGGTAGAGTTCACTTGTTCATGCATCCTTAGTTTAGATATGTATTGCTCTTACTACATGTGTAAGGTATTTCATGATTACGAATGTTGTATGATGTGTTGATGGTATATTGTTCCACTGGTGGGAAAGAGAGCTACAGAGCAGACGAGGAAGACGAGAAGAAAGGGTTGGAGGACATCTGGGACTAACTGCATGTCTAGTCATCACTTTATCATTAAGGTCAGCTCTGCCAAGAAACATATAAATTAAAATGCTCGCATATGCAAAACAATAATAATAATACATTTTACAAAAGAGGAAAACAACTCCAAAAATAACATTCACTGTTGGGTAATGAAGAGAGCTCATATTACTTATTTATTACTAGGAATGGTGGTTGCTGCCTTTAAAGTACCTGGTCACTTGAAAGATGACATCTAAATACTAATATGTATTAATTTAAAGGGAGATGATTGACTTTATTAAAACCCATTAGAAAAACTTGCTAATAATTATACTGTAATTAAATAAAATTGAGGGTCTATATTTGTACAAATCCTGATATTTATTGTATTAACATTTGTTAAAGTCACATGTATTCTATACATATTCTTTTGATTTTCTATACTTAGAAAAGTGTTTTCTCTTTAAATATCCAGTAAAATTCTTTGTGATCACTTTTAAGATCTTGTCAACAAAAAGAGAAAGAGAGTTATGGGAAAAAGAAAGAAGTAGAATTCAAAAAGTTAGCAAAATGAGATTTCTACAGAGCAGAGACATTATCTTTTATGCAGTCAATACATGTGTATGTATCTGTATGTACAGATACATAATCAATTTGTCTTTTTCGTTTTTTTTCCTGAGGTATTTCTATTAGAAGTAATTTTTTTTTAAGATTTATTTTATTGTTTTTAACAGAGAGAGACAGAGACAGATAGAAACAGAGAGAAGGGGGAGAGCCCAGAGAAGTCTCCATAGTTGCATGTCATCAGTTTTCGACATAGTTTTATTCCACACAGGTGTGTGTGTGGGGTGTGTGTGTGTGTGTGTGTGTGTGTGTGCTGTGCAGGCTGGGGGCCTCTTGTATGAAAGGCGTGCCTCTGTGAGCTGGGAGTCAAACCATCAGCCTCCCACATGGGAAGCTCGCCCAGGTAAGAACCAAAGTGGGAGCACACCCCAATTCAGCATATGGGTCTGGATGGGCCAGGGTTGGGATTTGATCCTCAGACACTGGGGCCCCATGTTAGGAGTAATTTAATACTCTAATTTTTTCTGATCCTGGGGTGAGTGTTGATTTATCTGTTTTTCCCATATTTACTTGCCCATCACTACTGAAATTTTTTGTTTTTGTGTAGAATTTAAGGGATTCCTTCATTTTTCATACAAGTCTTTTATTACATATATGATTTTGAAATGTTGTCTTTTAGTCTGTGCCTTGTTGTGTCTGTCTGCTTGGGCTGCAATAACAAAATGACATAGACAGACTGGCTTATTAACAATAGAAATTCATTTCTCACAATTCTGGAGGCTGGGAAGTCCAAGATCAAGGTGCCAGCAGTTTCATTGTGCAAGGAGGTCCCAATTCTTTTTTCATAGCTCTCCATTTTTTCACTATGTTTTCACATGGTGAAAGGAAGAGAACAATCCAGGGTCTCTTTTATAAGGATACCAATCCTATTCATGAGGACTCTGTCCTCATGAATTAATCATCTCCCAAAGCTCCACCTCCAAACTCTACCACACCTGGGGAGTGGGTTTCAAAACATGAATTTTGGAAGACACATTTACTCTAAAGCACTTGTATTTTTATGCTTTTAACTGTGCTTTTTGACAAGCAGAATTCTTTATTTTGAGAAAATCCAGTTCATCAATTTTTTTTATTTGTTTGATTTCTACCAATAGAAATGTATTTAGCTCAAATCAATTATGAAGTTGAGCCTTATGATGTCTTATCAAACATAATGACTTATATGTCTATATAAAGTCAAAGGGCACAAGTATTTTCGCCTATGTTTTATTTTAGATGTTGTGGAGAATTAGCTTTTACATTTAAATTGATAATGGGCTTAAAATTAAATTTTGTGCATGTTGTAAATTTTGGGACCTACTTAATTTTGGGAATAGGCATATTTAACCATCAGGCAACATTGAAAAACAACCAACCAAACAAACAACCAAACAAACAAGACCCCATTATCCTTATTCCACTAAATTGCATTTGCAACTTAGTTGAAAATAAACTGAGACCTATTTCCAGACACTTTATTTTGTTTCTTTGACTTATTTTTTTAATTAGACACCAATACCATCTCATTTTTTTAGAGCAATAAAATCAGGCAGGGTAAATTCTCCAAGTTTGCTTTCCTATTTTAGTTGCTCTTACTATTCAATTTCCTTTTCATTTCCATGGAACTTCTTAAATCAGACCCAATTTTTCAAATGCCTGCTGGGATGTGGGAATTTAATTGAATTTATAGATCAATTTGGGAGTAAATGACATCTAAACAATATTTAGTCTTATAATTAATAAACAACATTATTTCCCCTTTATTTTTTTTTTAATTTGTGCAATGTTTTGCAATTTTCAGTGTACAGAACTTTCATATCTTTTTTTATTTTTAGTTTTTATTGTTAAATTTATTAGGGTGACATTGGTTAGTAAAAATTACATAAGTTCCAGGTGTACAATTCTACAGTACTTCATTTATGTGTTACAATATAGGTTCACCATCCAGAGTCAGCTTTCTTTCCATCCCCATATATTTAGCTAACTAGTTTTCAAACATTTTGTCAGCTTATTTTTAATAGTTTGTTTTCTGATGATATTGACAATGATACATAGATTTTTGGAATTTCAGTTTCTCACTGTTTATTACTAGTGTCTAGCAATATACTTGAGTTTTGTTTATTACTTTTACGTATGTTTAAACCCCACAACAGACTGTTATAATATTGACTGAGTGTTTTAAGTTTATATAATTAAAAAATATAATTTATATTTAGCTATGTAGTTTTAATTTCTGATGCTCTTTCTTCTTTTCTATGGGTGCAAAACTGCATCTAATATCATTTTCATCATTCTAGATTGACTATTTTGACAACTCTGGCAGCACAGATCTGTTAGTAATGAATTCTTTTAGCTTTCCTATGTCTGAAGAATGCTTTATTTTGACATAAATTTCAAAATGCATTTTTATAGCCATAGAATGACCTCATTGATTTATTTTTTTTTTCTTCAGTACTTTAAGGATATTGCTCCACTGTTCCAGACAAGAAAACGTTTGTTGTTGTTATTACTATAGATACCATTAAAGTTTTTAAAGGAAATTTATTTATGATGTGCCTTGATGTAGTTTTTCATATTTCTTGTGTGTAAGGTCCTTTGAACTTTTGGAAATGTGGGTTTACAACACTTATCAAATATAAAAAATAGTAGCCATTACTTGTTCAGAACCTATTCATAATCTGACAACATGTGTTTAGTCACATGAAGTTAATGTCCATACCTCTCTGATGCTCTTTATTTTTTTGTCTTTTCTGTTTTGCTCTGTAATTCTTACAGGATAGTTTGAATTGCTATGTATAAAAGTTCATTAATCTTTTCTTATACCAATATCTATTATTATAGAATCTTGTATTGTGTATTATAAATTTCAGATTTTTGTTGTTATTTCCAGGAAGTTCCTTTGGGTCTCTTCAGAGTAGTGATTTAAAAAATATTTTTTAAGTGCTTCTGTGAGAAAATAAGCTTGGTAGTCTGAAGTTCTCTAATCAAAGCAATCTGATATTTAGCCAAGGATAAGTATTGCAACTGTGCACAGAACCTTGTATTTAATATAGTTCAGCTGTTTTCAAGCAAAGATAAGTCTTGATCTTGTTGCCTTTTAGAAGATATATGTGCAGTGTGATGAGAGGGCAAACTATTTCCTACAAGATGATGTTATTTTGATATAATTTTCTACTCATCAGGTAGATCATAGCACACACCTACTGAAACTGTTAAATTGCAAATCTTTTGCCAAAGCCAGTATGTTTACATATAAATGGGTGTTTTTCCTTATGAAAAGAATATGGCTCTGACAATTGGATACAGTTGTGTAATTTATACCACAGCCTTCTCTTGAACATTGATGTGAATCTCTTTATGGGACGCAAAAATATGTTGTTTAAAATAATCTTTGCATTTGAATGTTTTTCAGTAAATTTCATGTGTTACTTCCTCTCTATGAGTTTCTCTCAAATGTTTCAGATGCTAGTTTTTGGTGATTTTTGTTGTTGTTGTTAATTTAAATTTTATTTGTTTAATGCTTGCATCCTGCAACCCAATGAAAACATTTAAGAGTTTTCATAGCTTTCTGAGAGATTCCTTTAGATTTTCTATATAGACTACCACATCATCTACTAATGAGGGGAACTTCATTAATGCAAGTATCTCTTCAATAATTTTTTTGTCCTCCCCCATCTCTCTTCTTCTTCTGAGACCACTGGACAGATACTCTATGATATGATATTGTGCCACTGATAAACAAGACTCCCCCCCCCTTTTTCAAAAATTAATTTTCTATTTTCATTTTGGATATTTTCTATTGTTTTGTCTTTAATATCACTAGTTTCTCATGCATCGAATCTGTTAGTCTAATTCAGCGTATCTTTCATAGATTTTCAAGATTTATTTTTATTGTTTTTGAGAGTAGGAGAGAGAGAGAGAGAGGTGAGAAGGGCCCAGAGCAGTCTTCATAGTTGTACATTATTAGTTGTGACATGCTTTCCTTCCATACAGGTAGATGTGAGTACTGTGTAGGGCTGGAACCTAACAAGGAGCCTCTCATATGGGAGGCAAAAAACTTTGCCTCCTAGCCATCCTGGCTCTCACCAGTTGTGCCGCAGTTCATCATATGGGTTTACACGGGCTGAGGCCAGGAATCGAACCCTGGCCCTTGCAATTGCGAGTCAAGTGCTCAACCCATGAGCTATCCCAGCATCACCATTTCATAGATTTTTATTCAATGGAAGTTCACTTGAGTTTTTCCATATATCTTCTGTGTCTCTTATCATCATCTTTACTTTTTACTCTCTTTTCATAAATGTGTGAAACATATTTATGAGACGTGTTTTTCACATTTGTGCTTGATAAATCTTTTATCTCTATCATTATTGATTCTGTTTCTAGTAATTGATTTTTTTCTTGTTGGGATTCACATTCTTCTTTTTTGCATGCCTAGTAACTTTTTATTAAATAATTTACACTGTGAATTTTACATTGTGGGTCCAGTGTTTCATGATATTCTTAAAATTAGTTTGGTCAATGTCCTGACATCTATTTACATACTTTGTGATCAATCTAAAAATTTTCTAGACTACATCAAGCCTTTCTGTCATATAGCACAGTCCTTTGTTGCATGTTTTCCAATGTCTGAAAATCATTATTTAATATATTTTGTACAGCTTTCTAGTTTTAATTTTAATGATGGCGGGTAAATTTCATTTCTGTTATCTCATCATTGTCATAGGAAGATGTGGAATTTATTATTGTTTTAAAATTATTTTTTAATATTTCTCATTTACTATATGCTGAATCTCTTCCATGTCAATGCATATTTATTTATTTAGTCACATAAATGGATGACTATTGACTATGTCTGAATACTAAAATTTAATTACCAATTCACAGTAGGTTGATCTTTAGATTATTTATGATTTTCCAGAATTTTAAATAATTTCACACATTATTTATTGAGAATAAATTAGTGATTGTTATGATTTCATAGGTATTTAATTATTGTGTGCTTATTTAAAATGTTAGTAGCACAATTTGATGGAAATAATGATTTGCAGCCAATTTTCATTTCCTAGTATTTCAGATAGGCTGATTGTTAAAACAATAGTTTAATAAATTGTCTAAACAGTGGGTTGATGATATAAATGAGTTGACCAAAGAATGTTTAGAGGCTTAATATACCTGATGTCATTAATATCAATTTAGAGCATGAAATAGGTAGTAATGTAAAATATGTTTTCTATTTTAATTTAGTTTTTTCTTGGCTCAAGTGTATAACACACAGCTATTAAAGAACAATTTATTACTATTTCCTAACACCATTACATAATAATTTTTTCTCCCTTCTGCCTATAATTTGTGATGTCAGAAAGTAGGATAGAACAAAGAAAAAAATCTTGTAGAGAGATTACTCTGAAGTCTAAGAGACCACAGAGGTAAAAGGAGGAGAGCTAAGTTTACCCTCCCCCTTCATTTTTTTATGGCACCTCTCAATTACTTATATATGCAATTAAAAAGTTTTTTTGTTTTGTTTTGTTTTTTCAATTAATGAATGTCTTGCTTGGAGTGTTTACTTCTATTTCAGCTTTTGAGATTTGAAATAATGTCACATTTAGAAGTTGTACATATTGGTACAACCGCAATGAAAGGCAATATGAAGATGCCTCAAAATATTAGGAATAAAATTGCCATTTGATCCAGCAATCCCTCTTCTATGTATCTACCCCTAAAACTTGAAAACCTTAATTCACAAAGATATATGTATCCCAATGTTCACTGCAACACTGTTTACGGTGGCTAAGTCACAGAAGCAACCAAAGTGTTCTTTGATAGATGACTAGATAAAGAAGTTGTGGGGGGAGCCAGGATGGCTTAGCAGGTTAAGTGCTTGCTTTGTAGCCCTGGGGACTGAGAATCAGATTCCAGTCCTGGCCTGTGTGAACCCATATGCTGAACTGGAGTGTGCTTCCCACATGGGAGGCCCCCAGTTCAGACCTTGCCACCCCCCCCCCCCAATTTGGACCCTGGTTCGAGGGGGCATGCCTCCCATGCAGGAAGCCCTCAACACAGCTCCTGCTCTGTGTGGTCCCTGTCCACCTGTGTGGAATGAAACTCTGTCAAAAACTGATGACTTACAACTATGGAGACTGCTCTGGGCGCTTCTCATTCTTTCTGTCTCTGTCAAAAACAATAAAAGTAAATCTTAAAAAAAAGAAGTTGTGGTACATTTACACAATGGAATACTACTCAATGATAAGGAAAGATGAAATACAGCCATTTGTGACAACATGGATGGACCTTGAGACCATATTAAGCAAAATAAGTCAGACTAAAAAAATCAAGAAACATAAGACTTTACTTACAGGTGGAATATAAAACCAAAACTAACAAAGAAACAAAAACTCATGGACACAGTAAAGTTTATTGGTTATCTGAGGGTAAGAGGAGAGGGGGTGGGAGAATAGGGAGTGGGTATCAAGTATATGGTGATGGAAAGAGAACTGACTCTGGGAGGTGAGCACATAGTGCAATACATAGATGATATAATGTAGAATTGTATACCTGGAACCTATGTCATTTTTACCAACCAATGTCACTCCAGTAAATTTAACAATTAAAAAAAGTTTTCAAAAAAATCTGAATCAATTTTGTCAAGAACTGTGATAAGTGATCAAATATATACATAATTATATAAATTATTAAAAAGTAAAAATAAATGCTAAGAAGTTGCTGTACACCAATTTTTAGGCATTTCAAAAAGCATCTTTCATCTATATTCAGAGGCTTATAGTGGAAGAATAAACAGCACAAATGAAGGATGTATTTCTCAGGTGTGTTATTTTATGCTCTGCAAATTTAAATAATTGTTCCAGTTTCTTGTGGTGAATCAATACTAATACTAAAATATGATCTGATTGTATGGGCTCTAATGTCCCTATGCCTCAAAATATTTAGATACTACAAACTGTTAAGGTTTTGAAAGAGTAAGGATGTCCAAGAAATAAAGGTAATAGTTTGTAGCTTCCTTAATATTTGATTAGAGTTTATCTTGATTTTTAAAATATAGAGATCATAGTGTCGACTTGAACATCACAGCTCAAGTTTCTTCTTAAAAAGATGCCCAAACAAATGAAGGAGGTATCAAGGAAACTTGCTTAAATGATGGCTTCAGAAGGATGATTCATGCAAAACTGTTTTCCATTACTCTAAGCAATGCAATTGAAATCATAAGCAAAGATACAAGTTTTGACCAATTTAGTGTTTGATAAAAGGCTCTGAGATACAGAAAGATCATCTCAATAAAATACAGGGGAAAGCTGGAATGGCTCAGCGGGTTAAGCGCTCGCTTTGAAGTCCCCGGACGGAGGATCAAATCCAGGCCCCGGCCCATGCGGACCCACATGCTTGCCGGGACCTATGTGAGAGGCTCCTGGCCCAGTTCCTGCCCTGCGCAGCCCCTTGCCCACCTGTGGAGTGAAACTATATGGAAACCTAATGTCAACTATGGAGACTGCTTTGGGTCCTCTCCCTTCTCTCTGTCTCTCTCTGCCTCTGTTTCTCTCTGTCAAAAATCAATAAAATAAATCTTAAAAAAAAAAAGGAATAAAATACAGACAGAAGATTCAAGAAATATGATCACTTCAAATAGTTAAGATCCAAGGCTACTGACTTAATTGAAGCAAAGCGTTATGTATTCATTGCATATATGGGAGTGAAGCACTTTAAGCTCTCTGCAAATAGAAGATAAAGATAGAAGTCTCATTTACTTACTTTTGTATAGTTTACATTTTTAACAATAGTGTAGTTGCATTAATTTACTTAATCTTGATATATATTTTAAACTATATCTAGCACAAATACATCTACTTAATTCTCTGTATAAATTAAAATATAATAATCTATGATATTCTTGACTTTGCAATGAGAAAACACTAGTTTAAAAGGATAAGCAATGCAAACTTTTAAAAGAAAACAGTGAAAATAGAAAAAAATTCTCATTTAGGTAGAAATTTTGTGTATAAATGGCAGGATCAGATAAAATATATCTACTTAGGTTAGGTATTTCCATATTCTGTGTAGATTTTTTTCTGTGACAACACTTTCTAGATTTTGCAATAAACAATCTGGAGAATGAGACAGAGATTAAAGGAGAAAAGGGATGAACTTAGTGATAAGTAGAAGTGTATGAGTTATAAAAATTAATGGATGAAGATAAAGATGCTTGATGGTTTCAGAATGTAAGAGAATTGTGAACTGAAAGAATATATAGGGAACGGGAATTTCACAGTATTGTGAATTATGAAAAAATAAGATGGCATATATTTCTGTGTAAATATCTCCTGGCTGCTGGATTGATTATGTTTTCTTGACTACTTTCTGACTAGCCAACAAAGTCCTCAGGGTTCAATTTGCATGTTAAGTGCTTATATGTAAATTCACCAAATGTTTGGAGATCTTTTATAAAGTGTTAATTAGACTTTTAATTTCTGTTTTTTACTGCTTTGATTTAAAATGAGACAAGACTGTATTATTTTTGTGATGTAAAAATCAGCAAGAGCTACTTTTAAAAATATATCTTTAATTTGAAACCCAGTATAATGTAGAATATTATAAAGCAATAAAAAAAATACATTGAAGTAGGAGTGGTCTACCACTGACAGTAAGGAAGACCTTTACTTAGAGAAGATAATTGCTTTAAGCCTCAGTTTCCATATCAATAAAATAAGAACATTAAATTAGACTATTTATTTTATAGCTATGCTCTAGGAAGTTCTAGGACACAAAGGACGGTGCTAAGGGAGTCAGCAGGAAAATTCTTTGGGCTACTTCTATGTTTGCTCATGTTAATATTATAGTTCCTGCTGATTTTATTTTATTTTATTTTTTCCTGTTAATTTTAAAGTAATACTGTTAACTAAAACAGTTTGGATTAAAAGCATTTTAGAGTTCTAAATTAATTAATAAAATACTGTAAGGTACTTTATTAGGTTCCTAGAGCTACTGTAACAAAGTATGATAAACTATGTGGTTTAAAACAGCAGAAATTTATTCAGTTATAGTTATAGAGGCTATAAGTATCAGGGGTGACAAAAACATGTATACACATTTTAAGTGATGTATTCTATATATTACTTTTTGAAGTTGAATTGAATTATGATAGCAATGTGTAACATGATGTTTGCTCAAAAGATGGCATGAATCAACTGAATACTAATCACTACGAGACAGGCAGGACAGTCAAAGAAAATGGTGGATGCACGGCTATCAATCATGGAGTTGCAAGCCCATTTTGTAGTGGTATTTGAAATTCAAGAATGTTGTGAAAGTGTAACAATATTTGTGAGTACGTAACAGAACCCTCAGCATGCCTACCAATTGCACACATTTGTGATAAGTTTGAGACGCATGGCAAGTTGAAATGGTATGTGCAGTGATACAAGTAGACACTTTGGTCGATGTTGCTCAAGCAGTAGTTTGCCATAATCAGAAGTGTCTGGGTGTTGATGGTAATCACTTTGAGCACCTCTTGTAATTGTAGAAGTTAAATGTGACTTGTATTCATCTTTTCTTATTGATATTTATTGAGTATTACAATTTTAATACAGTCTTTTTCCTTTCTTAAAATGTACATACATTTTTTGGGCACTCTCTGTATGAAATTAAGGAATCTGCAGGCTTATGATTTATTTGAAGGTTCTAAGAAAGAATTCTTCCTAGCATCTGATGTTGCCAGTAATTCTTGGGATTTGTTGGCTTGTAGGTATAATACATCAATCTCTGCATCCATCTTCATATGGCATTCTTCCCTCTACGTGTCTATATCTCCAACTCTTCCTATCAGAATATCAGTCACATTAGGTTAAGACCCATCCTAACACAGTATGATTCCATCTCAACTTGATTATATTTGTGAAGACTATTTCCCAATAAGATCATTCACAGATACCAGGAGATGGGGATTTAATTTATTATTAGAGGGATACAATTTAACATATAACAGGTACTAATGAGGGTAAATTAGTGTATTTTAATATAGTATAGTATAATAGTATAGTATAGTATTGTGCGGCATAGTGCAGTAATTCTTAAAGACATACAGTGGTGTGAGGAAATGTTTAAAAATATACATTTAGATGAATCTTGACACATTTTAGCTGTATGACCTTGAGCAAGAATCTGAAACTTACTACCCTTATGTATAAAATGCATCTAATAATTTGACCTATCCCATAGGATTTCTTGGTGGTTATATGAACTCATATTATGTAAAACACTTAGAAAAGAGAATGGTGCATAGTAGATACCCCATAACTTCTTGTAATTATTATGTTTATAAAGATAGTAATGCCCTGTAAATTACCAGCAAAATGTGCGACTAGCTCCTTAAAAGAGAAAGAAATTCATTGTGGGATACAGTAACAAAGGGAAACTTCAAAGAACACAGGGTTTGAGCTGTAAACTATGGTGAAAGATTGGATAGATGAAAAGAAAGCGACAGCATTTTATGAAGTGATATGAGAAAAAGTAACTCTTTTCTGTTCTCTTTCCTTTCTATATTCAGAAATAATCAATCATTTTACCAGGTCCCAACATTTTTCAACATGATAACATGTACTCGGTCTTGTTAGTACTTTCTTCAAAAATATATTACATTGAATTTTGGGTTTCATATCTACTGGTGTGCGAATAAACCCTGCAAAGGAAAATAATGAGTTGAATATTTGTTACCTAGTCTTCAAATAATGCTAGATAATACAGTGGAACCAAAAAGACTATTAAATTTGTAAATTAGCAGCACAAAAGTTGAAGAAATTAAAACAATCTATATGTACACAATCATAAAATATTTTGCATATATATGTACACACACACACACACATATATATATATATATATATATATACACACACATATATATAATTTCTATTATCTAAAGGATCCACACTCCCCCAGCTTCTAGTAACCTTTAGTCCACTTTGTCTTTATACATTTGCCTATTCTAGATACATATTTCATATAAATGGATTATCAAATGTTTGCTTTTTAATTGTCTGATTTATTTCACTTAGCATATGTTTTCAAGGATCCTCCGTGTTATTGTATATATCAGAATTTCATTCATTTTATCACTAAATAATATCTCGTTTATGTATATGCCAGATTTTATTTATCCATTAATCTGTTGACAAACACTGGGTGGTATCCACCTTTTGACCATTATTTATAATGCTACAATGAACATCAACATACAAGAGCCTGTCTGAGTTTCTGTTTTCAATTCTTTGGGGTATATGAGGGCTGTCTGAAAAGTATCCAGCCATGTAATATGCAAAATAGAGGTATTTATGGATGGATTTTTCTCCAACAGTCCTTATACATCTAGAAATTGAATTGCTGGGTCATATAGTAATTGTATGTTTAGCTTTTTGAGAAACCACCAAACTGTTTCCACGGTGTCTGCTCTATTTTAAACTGCCACAGTGTGCAAGGGTTCCAACTTCTTTACTTGTCCACCAACATTTGTTATTTTGTTTGTTTATTTTTTATAGTAGCCATTTAATGGATATAAAGTGATATCACATCACGGTTTTGATTTGCAATTCTCTAGTGATGAGTGATGTTGAGCTTCTTTTCATATGCTAACTGGTCTTTTGTGTACCTTCTTTAGAGAAAAGTCTTTTCAAGTACTTTGTCCATTTTTTAATTGGGTTTTCTTTTGTTGTTTAATTAGCTATGGACTGAATGTTTATGTCTCCCCCTAAAACCATATGTTGAAATCTCATCTCCAATATGTATTTGTTGATAGGTCATTGGGTGGAGACCTCATAAATGGGATTACTGCCCTTATAAAGAAGAACCCTATAAAAGTCCAATACCCTTTCCTTTATGTAAGAACTCAACTAATGAAACAGGAAGCAGGTTCTTGCCAGACAGTGAATCTGCTAGAGCCTTAATCTTGAAACTCTGAGGTTCCAAACTGTGAGAAATAAATGTTTGTTCTTTTTTTAATTAATTGTTAAATTTATTGGTTTTGTTTTTAAGCCACCCAATCTATTGTATTTTTGTTAAGGTAGCCTGAATGAACTAAGACAGAGTTATAGAAATTTTTAAATATATATTCTGGATATAAGCCTTCCTCAGATATACGATTTGCAAATATTTTTCTCATTCTGGAGCTTGTCTTTGTACTTTCTTAATAATGTTCTTTTGTATGCAAACATTTTTAATTTTGGTGAAGTTCTATTTATTTCTTTCCTTTGTTGCTTAGGCTATGGTATCATATCTAAAACCCTATTTCCGAATCAGTGAAGATGAAGATTTATTCATATGTTTTCTTCTAAAAGTGTTATGATTTTAGCTGATATATTGCGGGTCATTAATCCAGTTTTAATTAAGGGGTCCAACTTCATTCTTCTGCATGTGGAATTTGGTTGTCCAACAGTCTGTTTTGGGAAACTATTCATTTACATTGAATAGACTTGGAACCCTTGTCAAAAACCAGTTGACCACACATGTATGGATCTATTTCTGGGCTCTCAAATATATTCCATTGGCTTATATATCCACTATTATTCCAGTGTCATACTGTTGTGGTTATAGTAGTCCTGTTGCAACTTTTGGTAAGTCCCTAAATTTTGTTTTGGTTTTTCAAGATGATTTATTTATTTATTTGTTTGTCTGTTGATTTATTTATTTATTTATTTTATTTATTTTTGGCTATGTGGAGCTCCTTGTAATCCCATAAAATTTAAACATTAGCTTTCTACTTCTGCAAATATAGGGAATGTGTCAAATTTGAAGATAATTTTGAGTAGTATTGATATTTTAATAAAATTAAGTCTGTCTATCTTGAACAGGTTTTTTTCTTTTCTTTTCTTTTTTTTATTGTTTTTGACAGAGAGAGAGGGTGAGAGAGAGATACAGAGACAGAGAGAGAACTAAACTGGGGGAACTCCCCAGTTCAGCACATGGGTACGCACGGGCCAGGGCCGGATTCGATCCTCGGTCCCTGGCACTGCAAAGTGAGCGCTTAACCCACTGAGCCATCCCGGCTTCCCCCGTTTTTTCATTATTTTTATTTTTGAATGAACTGGGGGCCTCACCGCATTCAGGAAGCACACTCCAGTTTAGCATGTGGGTCCGCCTGGGCCGGAGCCAGGATTCGAGCCTTGGTCCTTGGAGCTTCAAAGCAAGCACTTAACCAGCTGAGCCATTCCAGCTTTCCCATTTTGTTTGTTTGTTTGTTTTGTTTTGTTTTGTTTTGTTTTGTTTAACTGAACTGGGGGTCTCACTGCATTCAGGAAGCACACCCCAGTTCAGCATGTCGGTCCGCCTGGGCCGGAGCTGGGATTTGATCCTCGGTCCTCGGGGCTTCAAAGCAAGCACTTAGCCTGCTGAGCCATCCCGGCTTACTGCTTACCCAGGTTTTTTTCTTATTTAGGCCTTTTTTAAATTTTTTCAATCACATTTTGTAATTTTTAGTGTATTGTTTTTACTTTCCTGGTTAAATTTATTCCTTGATATTTTTCATTAGATTATTTATTTATTTATTTATTTATTTATTTATTGACAGAGAGAGAAAGATACAGAGTCAGAGAGAGAACTGAACTGGGGGAACTCCCCAGTTCAGCATATGGGTCCGCACGGGCCAGGGCCGGGATTCGATCCTCGGTCCCCCGCGCTGCAAAGTAAGCGCTTAACCCACTGAGCCATCCCGGCTTCCCCTTTTATATTTTTTAGATATCATTGTAAATGTAATTGTTTTCAAAATTTACTTTTCAAATTGTTATTGCTGTTTATAGAAACACAACTAATTTTTGTGTGCTGATCTTTACCATGAAACTTTGATCAATTTGTTTATAAGTTCAAACATCTTTTTTTTTTTTTTACCTCTGGGGATTTTATATATGTAGGATCATGTTATTTTTGAATACAAACAACTTACTTCTTTTCCAAATTATTTCCTTTTTTTTCTTTTCTTTCTTTCTTTCTTTCTTTCTTTCTTTCTTTCTTTCTTTCCTTTTTTTGTTTAATTGCTCTGACCTGAACTTTCTATACAATGTCAGATAGCAGTGGTGAAAGCAGCATAGTTCTCTTGATCTTTTGGGGAAAGTTTTCAGTCTTCCTCCACTGAGTGTAATGTTAAATGTGGGTGTTTTGTAAATGCCAATTATTGTGTTCAGGAAATTACTTTCTATTCCTAGTTTTAAGTGATTTTATCATGGAAGAATAGTAAATTTCATCAACTGTTCTTGTTTGCATCAATTGAGTTATTTCTTTGTTTATTCTATTCATGTGATGAATTCTGCAGGTTGAAATTTTTTTTAATTATTTATTTTTATTTTTGTATTGAACATCTCCTGCTTTCCTGGGATAAATCCCACTCAATTGTGGTGTATACTCCTTTTAATATGCTTTTGGATTTGGTTTTGTACTATTTTGCTGAGGATTTTTGCATCAATATTCATAAGAGATATTGTTCTGTGATTTTCTATTCTTGTTACTTTTTATCTGACTTTGGTATCAGGACATTGGTAATCTCATACAATGAGTTTTAAGGTATCTCCTCATCTTCTACTTTTTGAAGAGTTTGAAAAAGATTGGTATTAATTCATCAATAGATGTTTGGTAGAATTTAACTGTGAAGGTAATATTCCTCAACTTTTTTGTTGTTGTTGTTAGGAGACTTTAGGTTAGTGAGTCAATCTCTTTACCTGCTATAGATTTATCTGTTATAGGTCTTTTGAGACTTTCTGTTTCCTTTTTAATCAGTTTAGGTAATTTGTATATTTTGGGGGAATTTATAGATTTAATCTAGATCTATTTATTGGCATATAGTTGTTCGCACCATTCTCTTACAATCCTTTCTATTTCAATAAGGTTAGTAATAATGTTTCACCACATTCATTTGAGATTTTAGGTATTTGCGCATCTTTCCTTTTTTCTTGTCAGACTTGCTGCAAGTTCGTTAATTTTGTTCATCTTTTCAAAAAACCAACTATTAGGTTTATTCGTTGTATTGTTTTTAT
>PVKE010004008.1:47368-67694 GCA_004027555.1 Craseonycteris thonglongyai
TTTTTTTTTTTTTTTTTTTTTTTTTTTTTTTTTTTTTTTTTTTTTTTTTTTTTTTTTTTTTTTTTTTTTTTTTTTTTTTTTTTTTTTTTTTTTTTTTTTTTTTTTTTTTTTTTTTTTTTTTTTTTTTTTTTTTTTTTTTTTTTTTTTTTTTTTTTTTTTTTTTTTTTTTAGTTTTGTGTTTAGTTTTCTAGTTCCTAGTTGGTTTTTGTTAAATTTTAGTAGTGCTGTAAGGTGTAAAGATTTTTTTTTCTAGTCTTTTTTTCTAAGTTAATAATTTGAGGTCTTTCCTACTTATTATATAAGCTTCACACTAAAGTTTTCCACTGAGCACAGCTAATGTATGTCCAATAAGTTTTTATTTATTGTGCTTCATTTTAATTCATCTATAAGCATTTTCTAATTTCTCTAGTGATCTTCATTGACCGATTATGGGTTGTTTAAGAATATATTGTTCAATATTCACATATATATGAATTTTTTCAGTTTCCTTTTGTTATCGATGTCTAGTTTCATTTTATTGTGAACAGAGAATGTTCATTATATGATTTTACACTTTTTTAACTTAATGGGAGTTGTTTTGGTGTAGTATGTTGTATACTTTGGAGACTATTCCAAGTGTGTCTAAAAAGAAAATAAATTCTACTGTTGTTTGGGTGGACTATTTTATATACACTCCTTAGGTTTAGTTAGATTACAGTGTTGTTCAGTTCTCTGTTTTCCTTTTGTGCATGTGCATGAAGTTGTCTCCTCTCACCACCCCCAGGCCCAGCTCTTCAGAGATATAATTTACATAAAAAACTGTATAAGTTTAAGATGTATAGTGTGTTGATTTAATATACTTACATATAAGTATTGAAAAATGATTAGTACCATAGCCTTAGCTCACACCTCACATAATTATAGTTTCTTTTTTATAGTGAGAACATTAAAGATCTATACTCTCACAGCAACTTTCAAGTATATAATACAATATTGTTAACTATAATTACCATGCTATACATTAGACTTCCAGACTTATTCATTTTCTAACTAGAAGTTTTTCTCTTTGACCAACATCTCCCCATTTATCCCATCCCCACTTCGGCCCCCTGGTAAAAAGCATTATACTCTATTACTATGAGTTTGACTTTTTTAGACTCTCTATATATTTGATATCGTATGATATATGTGTCTTTTGTCCCATGAGTCTATTGTTTGTCCACTTTGCAGCACTTTTGAGTAATGCCTGACACTTTTGCACTCTGACTTCGGAGTTACAGAAAAAAGAGACAAACACCTTGTGTGAGTCCTTCAGATATCCCTCAGACAGGTTAGAACAGACTTTCACAATAACGTGTGAATAAGGTCTGCTTTGCTCTCTCTGAAACTGGTGACCAAGGTCCCACATTGGGAACATGCAGGCAGCAGTCACTTCAAAACTACTTACTGTTATACCAGAGAGGTGATGGTAAAAGCTTTTGAAAATACTCCATAGCGCTCTTGACACTTTCAAGTTGCTTTATTCTTGATTTAGCTTCACTAAGTTGCTGTAAACCTTTGGCTATTTTCCAGAGTTTTGACAAAGCCGGTTTTTACAATTTGTGCTGGTTTTTCAATGTTTCTGTGAATGAATGACAGCTTGGAGCTGCCCACCTTACCATTCTGCTAGCAATATTCTGAGACGTCACCAAAAGTATTAAAAAAATTTTTTTTTTGTCTTGTATTTCAGACCTACTTAAAATCTCATGGATAAAGTTCTAGTGTCAAATCAGGCATATGGTATAGAGACTCAGAGTCTCAATGGTCAAAGGAGTGAAAAATCAATGTTCTTAACATGATACAGGGTGGCTTCTGAAAGAAGCAAGGCTTTAGCAGAGCCTTGAAGTTCGAGTAGCATTTAGACGGATGATAGAGGATGGTGGTGGATTCTGAGTTAAAACCCTGGTTTAGACAAAGTGTTGTTGGCAATACACAGAATTCTGTATAAATAGTGACTGATTAGTCTGCCTAGAACAGAAGATTTATTTATGAGAAAAGAGATAATAAAATAAGTAAATCTAAAGCATATGTAACCTGTGCTTTAACAACATGATTTCAAAACTCCAGGCTATTATGGCTGCTTCATTTGACCTAACTGGTGAAGAAAACAACATCAAATGGAGTTCAGGAAATCTGCAAGGTTATAGACTTTGAAATTTAGGTGACTTGATGCTGTGCTTCTGTGATTTCTCTTTTTCTATATAATAACTAGCACTGCCATTATCTTCAACCTTATTGCAATTTGTGTGCCATTTGCCTTTAAATTCCTCATTTTTCCTTGTTTAAAAAAAGAACTTAAAATGCATTATACTCATAAATACTTGAAATTTCAAAAAAAGAAAATATTTTATTTTTAATAAACAAGTCAAATTATAAATTTTAGAGCAAATATTAATTCTATTTTGTTCCACAGATAGTATAAAGTCACTTTCAATAAGACATTCACTATAAGAAAATCCAAATAGAACTAGAAAATAATACAAAAGATGATAGCTTACAAATATGAAGATTGGAACAAATATTCAGTAACTTATAATGATCTAAACATTGGAATGAAAGGCCAAAAAACTTTCACATTTTGCATAAGTGCTCCATATTTTATGTATATATGCCTTCAGCAAACATCTAGCTACCTTAGAGATTAATTTTATGTCAAAACTAGGCCCAGAATTGAGTTATCCTGTTTGACAATACTATTTTAGCAGATTCAAGTCCAGGATAGAAATAGATTGATGGCAGAAGAGCATATAACTAATATAATAATTATCTTTATACTTGACTTTTTAAATGCCTCATTTCTGTAATCTATACTAGTTTTATAGGGCAGCCATGACCAAAAATTACTGAAGCTGGGTGGCATAAACACAGGAATTTATTTTTTCAAAATTCTGGATACTAGATACGTATATGAGATCAAGCTGTCAGCAGTGTTGCAATCTTGTGAAACCACTTCTCCCAACTTGTAGATGCCTGTCTTCTCCCTGCATCTTCACTTGGTCTTCCCACTGTGCAAGTCTCTGTTCTAATTTCCTCTACTTATGAGAACTCCAGTCATATAGTATTAGTGCCTACCCTAATGATCTCACTTTATTATCTTTATTATCTCTTTATTACCTCTAACTTTAACTTTAACTTTTAACTTTATTATCTCTTTAAAGACTCTATCTCCAAATAGAGTCATGTTCTGAGATACTGCCGTTTAAGACTTCAGAATATGACTTTGGGGGGAAGTTCATTCCTTAACATAATCTTTCTTTCAAACACATGATATATATATATATATATATTTTTTTTTTTTTTTACTTCTTTTGCTAAGAATTGTGAAAAATATGGTTCATGTTACCTAATTTCTTCCAAATTCACGTGATTATTTTGGTTGAGTTCATGGTTATGCATATCTCATTGATAAAGACAGAAATAATTCAGAATGTATATGATTTAGTTTCTGACCTATTTAATCATAATTCATTGATTTACATAATAACAAGGTTAAAATTTTTTCATGATTTGTTATATCACCACTATATAGAACTACAACAAATATCTTTATGACATCTTTTAAATGGTTGAAATCTTGAAACACTACATTACATTCTAAAGATCTTGGCTTATACATATGCTAGTGTTACTATATTTTTCAACAATTTATTATACTTGCCTTTGAGGTGAGTTCAGAAAATACTAATACAAAACGTTTAGAGAAATAGGTTATTATACAATTGGTAACTATTATGAGCTATGTTTAAAGGATTTTTGAGAGAAAATACCACTTTACTGACATAATTTCTGTTAAAAGAGTTTGAAGAACATAGAGAATTTTGAGTTATGGTGGCTTATTAATATTATATGATTCAAGGATGAACAATAGGCTAAATGTTTACGCATTAAGACAATTAAATAAATTTCAGTTTAACCCTTGAGTACCCTCCAATGTTTTGGCAATACTACTTCCCATGAATAGACATTTTTTCAATTGTTTAGAATACAAACGTGATATTTAACATCATTGGCTAATTAACTATGTAAATTAATCTGGGATTAAATGGATTCTCTTTTTCTGAATAAATTATTTAATTTAAGGAAAACAAAACATTAAGTTATTTATTTTCAGGGCCCTCTGAATAGAAAAAAACAACAAAAAAAAAACCACTTTTAAAATTCTGTTCTTAGTATCGCCCAATGTTTTGAGGAGTAAATAATCGAAATACATTTCATTAAGAAATATTTTGTTAAACCTTGAAAGTTGAAATCTCAATTTCTCATAAATCTAAGTATATAACAAAAAAATCTCCATTTACTATTTTCGTTTGTTTATTGTATTCTTTTCCCCTCTTTAACTGCAATCAGTTTAATTTTAAAACCTGGCAGAAAATGGCTGAGATAGTCCAGCTGAGACTGAGGTTGCTATCCCTCAGCTCTTCTTACCTCCTCACCCTCCTCCTCCCCGTCTTTCAGAGATGCAGACCCATTCGGACTGTTTTCCATCTTCTGGTGTCGCCTGCTTCCAGGTGGGTTTGGCTAACAGGGAACATTGCCAGAGAGTAAGGAATTGTAAGAGAGTGTGAGAAGGAGAAGGTCAGTATTTTGTTGGAGACTGCTGTTGAGGGCAGTTTCCCTGGGGTAACTTCAGTCTGCTCTGTGCTTCTGTTCTTTGGACAGGCCCATGTTGTTTCTGCCTGACACCCAGTGATATGGCTTCTGGGATCTTCTGTCCCTCCATTGCAGCTACTTACAGTTTCCTACTGGGGTGAATTTTAGGGTCAACACCCTGCTCCCTATTAGTCACTGATGTCTTCCAGCATTCTGTGCCCAGTTCCCTACTTTCATTTTCCTGCTTTAAACACTTGAAGTTGTTTCTGTTTTTCTATTTAGACTCTGACTGATACTCTCTTCCTAAGAAAAAGTTTTTTTGTTGTTGTAGAATTTGTAAAAGTAAGTATTTTGTTTGTTTATTTATTTAAAATCATATTTTCTGTTTATTACAACATTTTTAACATTATAAACTTTATACATTTTTGTTAAAAAATAATTTAAAAAGGCACACATCTCACTTGTATATTTTCTTTTATTAGACGTTATAGGTTTCTAGTATATTCAGACACATTCTAATATGTTTTATTTGGAAAAACATGAAAATTTTGGTACATAGTTTATAAAGTCACTTTTTGTGAGGTTATTATATTAAAAAAGGAGGAATTGGATTAAAGATTAGAAAACAGAAGTATAAAGCAGTCTAAAGTACATATTGTTTCAGGAAAACATTAAATGAGGCACAAAAAATAGAAAATTAAATTAAGACCTTTAGGATAATAATCATGGGTTTCTTAGGAGAGAAAAGCTGAAAAATAAAGAGGATTGTGTAGTAGAAAAATAGCAATTATTATAACAATGAAATAACATAAAATCCGATCTATAATGAATAGTTGCAAAGAGGATATAGTCAAAAGATTAAAAAATGCTTATGATAAAGAAACCTTTAGTCTGGTGCTCGATATTAAGCCCTCAGCTCCCATTTTCCTGGACAAAACTTTGTTTACATTTATCAGTGTGAAGTTCTCAATAAAATAACTACTTTTCCAGGCTGTCTTTCTGCTGCAATTATCTATGTAACCAACTTCTAACCAGTTGGACATATGAAAATGTTGCACATGGCGTTCTTTCTTTTCTTATTGACAACTGGTGCCAACACCTATCTGCCTTCTTTCTGCCTTAAAAATAATCGTGATGCTTAAAACTAGAACAATAGTTCTGGTAGTGGGAGGTACAAAGTATGAGAAAGCTATTCTGCTTGTTTAAGCCATTGTCAATGAGATTTTGTTCATATAGTGGAATGTATTTCTAACAGATGGAACATCTCATTATGCACATTATCAATAACCAAGCAAAAAAAGAAAAGACAACAATATATTTTTCTTATGTGGTAAGTAGGAGGTTGCTAATATTTGCAGGGCCTATGTGTGATTCACGTGGCCTTTTCCCCATGACTGCAACATGTTTGCTGCAGCTCCAATAACAACAAAAGCATCAGTTAGAGAAAAAAGTAAATGCAGTGAATGATGCTGATGTATCTTACCCTTTTTCTAAGAAAAGTAAAAGATTTTCCTAATGAACACCACTACTTTCATTTGTTCTCATTGGGCAAAACTGTGCCTCAGGTCTACCATCTATACAAGAAAAGTGAGAAAACAGGTGGTATTTACCATGATTGGTTTACAGTTTTGCCACACTAAAATTAAATCATAATTCTATTTTCAAGGATGAAGTAGAGATGGATATTATTAAGATAATAAAAGTGTCTGAAAAATACATTTAATAAAGCAAAGAAAATCTCAATCACTTTTACTTCACTATAACATTTGAAAGATAGAAATAAACAACTATGAAGTGCACTCTATTATGCTAAAACAGATGTAAACAAAATGGGTCAGAGAGAAGAAAGGGAAAGAAGGATAATACTTAAATCACGCACATCGAAAGGGTTTGTTTTTTTTTTAAATAAAAAGAACAAAGTACAAATATAGTGGGTTCATGGATCTTGTTTCAATGCTTTTAAAGATTTATTTATTGTGTTTGACAGAGAGAGAGAGAGAGAGACAGAGAGAGACAGAGAGAGACAGAGAGAGACAGAGTTAGAGACAGAGAGAAGGGGAGGGCCCAACACGGTCTCCATAGTTACACATCATTGGTTTTTCCACATAGTTTCATTCCACAGATGGACGCAGGGCTGCACAGGGCAGGAACTGGGCCGGGGTCTCGCTCCGGTGAGAACTGAACTGGGGACACTCCCCAGTTCAGCATATGGGTCCGCAAGGGCCGGGGCCGGGATTCGATCCTCAGTCCCCGGGGATGCAAAGTGAGCGCCTAACCCACTGAGCCATCCAGGCTTCCCCTCAATGCTTTTAAAAAGAAATTAGTAAATAAAATTTCCTTCTTTTCTGTGATAAAGAGAGAGGACAGGACTTTAGATATTTAATATATTTTAATTACTTTGTATTTTATAATAATTGCTAACTTGTTAGAAAAATAAAAAGTCATTGCATAACTAAATTTATTGATATTTCCAAGCATATTAAATAAGAAAAAAATATCCAATAAGAGAAATAGTGTTTTCTTAATTATTGGGATCATTATCCCTGGTATTATTAATTTTATTCAGCAAAAGAATAGCACAGAAAATACAAACAAATAACAATTTTTCAAGTTCATTTTAGCTTTTGAAAATACTCTCTGAATGACATAAAAAAGTTTATATTTGAATAAGGTTAATTAGCTTCAATACAAATTGTTAAGGTACTAATATTGATTAATGAAAGTTGTGATGATTATATAAATATCTTAATTTTTTATTAGTCTTCTTAAAATTATTATAGATTTTATATTCATTTTGATAAAATGGTTATGTTTATTTTACATATGAGAAAAATGAATTCAGAGATGTCCAGTAATTCACCTGTAGATCACTGGTATCAGGAGCATAGATGAAAGCGTTCTCTAACAGTTACTAAAATCTATCTTGAAACTTTAGCCACTATTTAGTCCAGGGGCTGGAGATTTTGAACTCTTTCAATGAAAGTAATTATGTAGAAGGAGGGAATATTCTCATTCATTATTATGCAAATGATTTAATATAAATGTAATTTCTATAGGGTTCAGGAAGAAGAAGATAAATAACTTATTTAACTAAAAGAAAGGACTACTTCTCTTGTTGAAATTTATTATTTCACAACCAAGAAATACTTCTGAAAGATATAATTTAATGAGGATATGTTCTATAGTAAAATTACAAATTCAAATTTTGTTGTTATTTTTTATGAATTATTTGACTCTGTTTTAACCATTTTTATTTAAATTTTTATAACTTCTGTTAGTCATTAGATGAGCATGAGATCCTATGGATTATGGAAAAGTTTGAAATAAAATAAAGCTTATGAATTTAATCTATTTGATCTGTATAAAGAATTTTAGAAAACTTGAGTACATATGCCCTTTTATACCAATTAATAACCTCATTGATTCATCATAATAAAATATTTGAGAAAACATTTATGATGAATTTCAAGACCACTTATCTTTGTAATCTTAAAATATAATGAATAAGGCATTTTAGAAACTATGACTTTCTATACTCTATGGATTAAATTAAGGCATTTACCATGATACAAGAGATATATCATAAAATGCAGAATTTAGGATTGCAAGATACTGGAGAAATTATTATAACATCTTTATTTTATATTGAGATATTCTGGCCCAATTAGATTCAGTGATTTATTCAAGTCCTCAGAGCTAGTTAATGAAATCCAAGACAGAAGCTAGCTTTTCTGATCACAAAAAGGCAAAAGTTCATCTAACATTTTGGAGTTTTAATAAATACCAGGTATTTCATCTACAAAGTCCAGCCAACGTGTGAAGTTTGAAGTTATACTATGAATTTAGGGGGTATGCTTTGACAAACTTTATGTACACACACACGTACACATTCTTTATTTTATTTATTTATTTATTTATTTATTTATTTATTTTTTGACAGAGAGAGAGAGAGAGAGAGAGAGAGATACAGAGACAGAGGGAGATAGATAGATACAGAGACAGAGAGAGAACCACATACACATTCTTAAATCAGAATAAAAAGTTAGGTGAGAATTGTTTTTGAAATAATATTAAAGTTCCAAAAAATGTTTATTCTTTGCATTTTCTGATGCTTTTTTTTTTCTTCTGTGATGTGACTGGAAAAATTCTCATTATCTGGAATTGTAGAAAGTGTGTTTATTAATCCTTTGAGACCAATTTAACAAAATATTGCAGATTGGGTGATTTAGAAATAACAGAAATTACTTCTTACAGATCTAGAGGTTGAGAGGTCCAATATCATGGCACCAGAATTGTTATGTTACGGTAAGGGTCTCCTTCCTGCTACATAATAGGTGCCTTCTTTCTGTATCCTCACATGGTGGAAAGCACTAGGGATCTCTATGCATTCTCTTTTATGAAAGTACCAATCCATTCATGAAGACTTCACCTCTATATTCTAAGCACATGCCAAAGGCCCCACCTTCTAACACCATCATTTTTGGGGGGTCAGATTTCAACGTATGATTTGATGGGGGGGCAAATATTCAGATAATAGTTTATTCATATGTCAGAGGCTTTCAATCACCTGGATTGAATGGATTCATTGCACTGAGTAGGAGTCTTTATTTTCCATTTTTATGCATACTCTGTGTAAACGTTAATCACAAGTACTCTGAGATGTACATATGTGTGTGTGTGTATATACATATATTTTTTTTCATTTTCAAAATCAGAAGTAGTGACTGATATAATGAAAATAATAATTGATTGATTGTTTAGATTAGATCTTTTTCTCAGGGGAATTTACCAGCTACTGTAGTTATATATGAAATTCTGACTGCATGAGAGGTTGGCACCCCTAAATCCTGCATTATTCAAGAATCATCTGTATTGCATTTTCATTGTTCCACAGAATTAGATATTCTGCTGGACGGTAAAGTTTGTTTGTTCCTATCATTGTGGGCAAAGCTTTTATGCTTTTTAAAATACATTTCATTTCTGTCCTCTTAATTATCCTAGAGGTACATTTAATTTTCCTTTAATTTTCTATAACTGTTAAAATTCATCTAATCTCCCCTACTAACTAATATGATATTACTTTCTTTCTAAGCCCTTTTATTAAATTAAGACTATTTATTCATTTAGGTGCCAGTTACTGGATATTGCCAGCCTCAATCATAGAGGAGAATGCTATCAATTTATTAGTAATCCAAATTCCACCTAAATATGCTGCCATTTACTTAGAAAACAAGATAAAAAATTGGCTAGTTAAGAAGACTCATTTTAATTGAAGTTGAGTAGATAAAATGAAATTGTTTATGCATTGGTTATTTTCTTGAACACAAATTTTTGATGAAATAATATTCACCTGTAGCTCATACTTACAGAGGCATTATTGATCTTTAATGTCTATAAATGTATTCTGTGCAGCTATAATTCAAAGAAAAATTATACCAGCAATCACTGCTATGTTTATGTTTAGAATATTCTTACATCATAAAAATTAAAAAGGATAATTAATAGAATAGGCTAATATTTATAAGACTATTGATAGAAAATAGCTATTTTCAGCTGTCATAAGCACAATGTGATAAACATAAAATTATATATTTCAACTTCTAACTAGTGATTATAAAGGTAAAGTATAAATAAATATAAACATATGAGTACAACATAAGATGTTATGAAATCCAAATATAATACAACGACAAGCATCTACTTCTGAGGAAAGTAGATAAACTAAGATCCTTATACTTAGCCTAATATTTTATCTAATTTTAATGCTGAATAAGCTAATTATATCTTTAAAGAAAAATTTAAATATTTAATGGATAATAATATGGAAAATAGTTGAATTATTCTGTATTGTTTCAGAGGCAAATATGCAAATAAGCATTTGAATGAAGATCAGATTCTGATTCAAGAGGAGTATATTTGCTTATTAAAGCTGCTAACAATTTAATAAAAAAAGAGCTAACACTCTGAGATTAGAGCATGGACCACAAGGGATCACACTCTAGCACACATAAACCAAGAAATTGTTTAAATGAGTTTGCCAGATAATTAAAATTATGTACATGTTTTCCAAAGCATAATGTGGAAGTTATGAATAGACATAATTCATGAAGAAATGACAAAGTAAATTAAATACAACAGAAAGGCCACAGTACGAGAAATATAAATGAACTTTTAGGGAATGTTTCTTAATAAAAGTACAGTAAAGGTAATAATTATACTGAATTAGGCTTAGATCTAACAACATATTTAAAAAAAGGCATATTGGTAAACAGAATGTCAAAGGTTAGAATAATCAGGATGATGAGGGGCTTGAAATAATAAATTACTGTATTAATTGAGAAAGATTACCTTGAAAAAGAGAATGTTATAAAATATTTACCAGTTGGCTTGAGATTTTTGTTAGTTTGTCACTTAAATGGTAGGATTGTTCTTGTAATATTATGCATAAACAAAATTTAGGATCAAAAGATGAGAACTGCAAGGAAATAAATTTTGGGTCATTAAGGAAATAATTATATAATATTTCCAACAGTGAAATATAATCCTTTTTAAATAGTATTTCCACATCATTGGAAATGTTCATTGAGTCTATGGTTTTCAGTCAATTTAGCAGGGAAGAGGGTTGTTTGAATAGATTATATCAGATATAATCTCTAAAGTCTCATGGATTACTCTAGAGTCAATTTTAATTGTAAGCAAAAATGTTCTTCTATCTTTCGTTTTTAATATAAAAAATTAAGGATATAAAGACTTTTTCACTTTGAAATAAAAAATTGAGTTTTCAAGACAAATGCAATGTATGTCAATTTAACATTCTAGTTAAATACATAAAATCAGTAACATGTTTTGGAATACAAGTTGATCAAATATTTATTTGGAAAATTATGCAAAATCTGAAAAAAATATTTATAAGATAAGAGTGGGGAAATCCTTTATTACTGTAACTGAACCCAAGTTAAAAACATAAATAATTTTACTACATAAAAAAGCCACATGAGAGGGATTGCTGGGTCATATGGCAATTCCATTCATAGTTTTTTGAGGAATCTCCATACAGCCTTCCACAGTGGTTGTACCAGTTTACATCCCCACCAACAGTGTATAAGGGTTCCTTTTTTGTCCACAGCCTCTCCAGCACTTGTTATTCCCTGTCTTGTTTATTATAGCATTCTAACAGGTGTGAGGTGGCACCTCACCATAGTTTTAATTTGCATTTCCCTATTTGCTAGTGATGTTGAACATTTTTTCATGTATCTGTTGGCTGTTTGTATGTCTTCAGGACAGAAATGCCTGTTTGGGTCTTCTGCCCATTTTTAAATTGGATCGTTTATTTTTTCGTTGTTGAGTTGTATGAGTTCTTTATATCTTTTAGATATTAGCCCCTTATCAGAGGCATTGTTTGCAAATATTTTCTCCCATTCAATTGGTTTCCTTTTTACCGTATTTTCTGGCGTATAAGACGACCGGGGGTATAAGATGACCGGGCGTATAAAACGACCCCTAATTTTACAGTTAAAACATAGGTTTAGGCCTATATTCGCTGTATAAGACTACAGACTCAGAAGTGGGGGGTAGTCTTATACAGAGAATATAGGCCTAAACCTATGTTTTAACTGTAAAATTAGGGGGTTGTCTTATACGCCCGGTAGTCTTATATGCCGGAAAATACGGTACTTTGTTGATGGGTTCCTTTGCTGTGTAGAAGCTTTTTAGTTTGATATAGTCTCATTCATTTATTTTTGCTTTTACTCCCCTTGCCTTTGAGGTCAAGTTCATAAAGAGCTCAAAGTGTCCTCTGATAGAAGACTGGATGAAGAAGTTGTGGTACATTTATACAGTAGAATACTACTCAGCAATAAGAAAAGATGAAATACAGCAATTTGTGACAACATGGACGGACCTTGAAAACATCTTATTAAGTGGAATAAGTCAGAATGAAAGAATCAAGAAACATATGACCTCACATATAGGTGGAATATAAAACTGAAAGGAACAAAGAAACAAAGACTCATGGATACAATCAATAGTTTAGTGGTTACTTGAGGGTAAGGGGGAGGTGGGTGGGAGAGATGGGTGGGGAGTGGGGGAATCAAACACATGGTGATGGGAAGTGAGCTGATTCTGGGTGGTGAGCACATAATGCGGTGTATAGACAATGTTATGTAGAATTGTACACCTGGAAACAATGTAATTGATATCAATTAATGTCACCCCAATAAATTTAACTAACTAAATAAATAAAAGCATTTCAATAGGAAAACAAAAAGCTACATGAAAAAATAATACCTTAAGCAAAAACAAAAGAGGTTAAACCACTGGGGAAAAATAAAATTACAAAAGGCCAGTATCATTACTATACGAAGATATCCAATTTTGAGGTGCTAAAATAACACAACAGAAAAAAAGGAACAAAAGAGATGAATCAATGATTCAAAGTGAATACATGTTGTTCTGCAATTAAGTGTACACTTAAAACTTGTTTGTTCTACTCTGTATAATTAAATGTCAGTTAAAAAACAAAACAAAACAAAATAAAATAAAGGAGCAAAGATACTTGGTGAAGGATATTTCATAGTCTGAAAAAACAAAAAATATTTTATTGCTAAACCAGAATTGCATGAATCATAAATATTAGCTAGTACCAAATTTTACTAATATTTCAAAATATATAGGCCAACTTGAGGCTTGTAAGCATTATTTTCATGGGAAAGATGTCTATGACTGTCAACAAAGCAACCTAAAGATTCTTTCTGTTCTGAATTAGGATGTATTATGGATTAGATTTAGCATGTAAAATTAAAGCAATACATGCAGAATATTGCCTCCACAGAGAAAGATGTTTTAGTTATGGAATATGTGTATCTCCCTGTCATTATTTTACTAATTAGCATGCATGAAAATCTCTAGCCAACATGCCCTTAGTCAATAAATTTTAAGTATATTCTATACAACCTAGTCAGATTGGGTGAATTCTGCCAAAGACATTTCATAAAAAAAGATTCCCTATTATTTTTCTCTTGGTAAATATAACGTATGTGCTTTTCAAGGTATTTGTTTGCTGACATGTTTACAAGGAAATCTAAACATAGTCGTATCATTTTTGCTCGGAATCTTGAAAGAGAGTAAGTGTGGATTATCCTGACAAGTTATTTTCTTACTAGTTCAATTTATAATCTCAGACTCACTGCAATAGACTTCTCAGGTATCTTTTAATAATTTAAAGCATTTCTGCAATACTTTCACACAAAATAATAAGACAAATAATGCTTAGAAGACTACTGTGATCAATATTATTATTATTATTATTTTTTTAAAGATTTATTTTTATTGTTTTTTGATGGAGATAGAGACAGACAAGACAGAGAGAAGGGAGAAGGCCCAGAGCAGTCTCCATAGTTGACAGCATTAGTTTTTCATATAGTTTCACTCCACAGGTGGGCGTGGGGCTGCGCAGGGCAGGAACTAGTCCAGGAGCCTTCCTGCATAGGCCCCAGCAAGAACTGAACTGGGGGCACACCCCAGTTCAGCATTTGGGTCTGCATGGGCTGGGCCTGGGATTCGATTCTCAGGGTCCAGGGCTGCAAAGCGAGCGCTTAACCTGCTGAGCCATCTCAGCTTCCCCCAATATTATTTTTATATACACATAAATTAAAATTGAATCCTTTTTGGTGTACAGCTTTGTGAGTTTTAATACATCTATTGTAGACCTGTGTAACCGCCCCCACCTTCAGGTACAGAAAATTTGTATTAGCCCCAAAACTTCTTAATGCTGCTCTTTTTAATCATATCTACTCCCTTTCCTACCCCTGACAACAGACAGCATAGGTATTTTTTTTTTCCAAAATGCCATCTTAATGAAATCATATAGTATGTAACCTTTTGAGACTGGCTTCTCTCACTCAGTATCATGCCTTGATCCAAGTTGTTCCATGTATAAATATTTTATTCTTTTCTATTTCTGAGCAGTATTTCACTGTATGAATATTCTACTATTTATTTATCCATTAACCCTTGAAGGACTTCTGAATCATTCCCAGGTTTTGGTAGTTCTGAATAGAGCTGCTATTAATATTTGTGTGCTGTCAAATACACCATTTCTATTCCATTAGTGACCTCTGTTGAGCTTTATTTATTTGAAAATTTCTCTACATTACTCAAGACATGATAAACTATTTCTGGTTTTAAGACTATTTGATGTCTTTCCATAATGAAACTCTTTTAAACACAATTTAATAACAATAGCAGTTGTCTTTTGCGTAATATGTAAAACAGCATTCCTATACCAAACCCCAGAACTCTCCTCCATTAGTTGCAGGTGACTCAATTGTACATGCTCTCTAAAATAGCCTGAGGGACTGAGATATAGCTTAGATCATGGATTCATGTACCTTTCTTAATGCTAATTTTTGCTTAGAGCACCATAAAAAATTAAATTCTCATGAACTGGTAATAGGGACCAGCCTTTCTCTTAAGCAGGGAATATAATTTCATCAAAATTAATGAACCCCAAAAGTTTCTGGGCATTCTCTTTAATCAAGAGATAAATGAGAATTAATGTATGTTCCCAGTTTTCTGGTTATTCCTGATTTTCTAACCCACTTAATTTCAAACTGTTCACATTGAGCCAGGCCTGCCTATTATTTACATCAACTGCTTTTCATCATAGAGGTGGTGCTCTTTACCTATACTCTTTAACAACTCTGACATATCTTTCTTTGAGGTGACAATTATGATGATACTATCAATAGATGCACAAACTTTCTTGTATTTTTTTATCAAGTCCAAATTCTGCCACACTAGATTATGTCAATATGCCAAATGAACTTAAAGATCCTTATAGCAAAACCACAAATGTATATTGAATGATTCCATGCTTGTCAATCCATGAAAATGCAAATTGTGCCTGAATTTCAAGATAAAAAAAAAAAAAAAAAGTCATCAACCAAGGCTTTTATGGCCTGATTTAGTGTGTATTCTTGAATAAAATTTGTCTATAATTCTTATATTTTAAAATACTGCTACAATTGAGCTATTTTAAATGAAAAATAAATGTTCTGGATGTTTTGATGAAAAAAATCAAGGTTGAAAATTAAAAAAAATAAAGTGTCTGAGCTATAATAATTTAGATGATAAAAACCACACCTTTGGGATATTTTGATATAAAATTTGGCATAAACTTATAGTTTCAGACATTACTTTGAGATAATTTTAATACAAACATAATTCTTAAAAATTTTGATAAAACATAATGTATGAAAAAGTAATGGCCAATTGAGTGATTTTAAAACTACTAGAAATGTGACTTGTAGAAATATTGACTATGTACGACCTTTTGCTCCCAGAAAGCTCATAATTATTTTATATGATGATACACCTATTAGTAAATATTCTATCCTCTTCTTTGACTCATCAGAAGCATTTTAGATGATCACAGCTCTTACTAAAAGTATTATGTTTCCTTCACTTTAGTTTTAAAGTCATGACACTCTTGTTTTTTCCCCTCCTGCAACCACTCTAGTTCAAGTGAGTAAAATCTTTCCTCTGAGTTATTTTAATTGACTTCTACATTGCCTTTATTCACCATCTCTGAAGCCCGGGCATAATACAGCAGCAAAAGTGAGTCTGTAAAAATGTCAGATTATATAATTTCTTGTCTTAAAACCCCCCAACAGCTTCCCACTTATCTAAGAGTAAAAGCCATTATCCACCAAATGACTGTAAGCGGGAATGTCTTCTAATCTCCTACTACCTCTGTGACCTCATTTTTCATTATTGTCTCTCCTCCTCAATCTAATCAAGCCATAGTTGCTTGCCTGCTGGTCTATAAGTAAGGAGGCAAATCTAACTTTTGCACTTGCTATTTTCCTTGAGTGTAATATATTAATTCATATATTAGGATGACATGTTCCATACTTCTTTCACAATGTCACTCAAATGTCACATCTTCTATAAAGCCTTCCTTAGGTACCCTATGTTTCTTCTATGATAGATTATTCCTGTTCTTCGTCCCTACATTATTATTTTTTTCATTTGACTACTTTAGAAACTTATTTATTTTGCTCATGTATCAGTTTTCTAATTTATTATAATTTATATTATTTAAGAATAGCTACAATGAGATACCACCTCATACCTATTAGAATGGCTATTATCAAAAAGACAAGGAATAACAAGTGTTGGAGAGGCTGTGGAGTAAAAGGATCCCTCATATCCTGTTGGTAGGTATGTAAATTGGTACAGCCATTGTGAAACATATTATGGAGGTTCCTCAAAAACTTAAGAATAGGGATGCTGCGATAGCTCCGCAGGTTGAGTGCTTGCCTTGCAATTGTGAGGTCCAGAGATCAAATCCTGAACCTGGCCTGTGCAAACCCATAGGCTGAACTGTGGTGCAACTGGTAACCACTGGGATGGCATGGCATCAAAGTTTTTCACCTCCCATGCAGAAGGTCACCAGTTCAGTTCCCACCCCACAAAGCCCCAAATCCATTCTGTGTGGAATAAAACTATGTCACTGCTAATGATGGACAACAATAGAGATAGCTTTGGGCCCTCCCCACAGTTTTCTCTCTCTCTTATCTCAAACAATAAAATAAATCTTAAAAAACTTAAGAATAGAATTACCATATGACCCAGCAATCCTACTTCTGGGTATATACTCCCCATAACATCAAAACCTTAGTCTACAAAGATATAATGTATCACTGCAGCACCATTGCAGCACCATTCCATGGCCAAGACATGGAAACAACAGAAGTGTCCTTTGGTAGACAACTTAATAAACAATATGTGATACATATAGAATACTACTTGACCATAAGAAATGATTAAATACTGCCATTTGTGACAACATTAATGGATCTTTAATATATATATATATTTTTTATTTTTATTTATTTATTTATTTTGACAGAAGAGGGAGAGAGAGAGAGAGAGAGAGAGAGAGAGAGAGATACAGAGACAGAGAGAGAACTGAACTGGGGGAGCTCCCAGCTCAGCACATGGTTCCGCACGGGCCGGGGCTGGGATACGATCCTCGGTCCCCGACGCTGCAAAGTGAGCGCCCAACCCACTGAGCCACCCCGGCTTCCCCAACATTAATGGATCTTGACATTATCATGCTAAATGAGATAAATCAGACTGAAGAAGTCATGTGACTTCACTCATATGTGGCAAATAAAACTGAAAGCAACAAACAAGTCAAACAAAAATCATAGACACAGGCAACAGTTTAGCGGTTGCCAGAGGGTAAGTGGGTGGGGGTAGGTGGTTGAAAGGGATCAAATATATGGTGATGGAAGGAGAACTGACTCTGGGTGGTGAGCACACAATACACTATATGAATGATCTATTATCAAAATGTACTCTTGAAACCATTATAGCTTTACTAACCAATATTTTTAATAAAGATAAAAAGTGAAGATTTTTCTTTACATGGTCACTGGCAGATGAGCACTGCCTATAATAATGAGCAACTAGTATATAATACACTGATTTGCTTCCCAAATGTATTGATTTCTTTTTAAGACATTATGGCTGTACCACAGAAATTTGTGTAGAAGAGCCCTGGCATGGGAAAATTAATGCTTAGAGAGAATAGAAGACTTGCAAATTATTTCTATTTATTTGTAGTATATATACTAGCAGCAATAATGGTAATTTTAATCAAAACTTATGGAAATACATATTTCCATATGTTCAAAGAGCTCTTAAATTTCTGACATGATTAAATAATCAACGGTTCTTTAAAAATAAATAACACCCTTCAACCAGAAAATAATTGCATTCCATACATTTTGTTATATTACTAATGGTGAGCTGCCTCCCTTTTCTGAAAACTTTAAATGACATGTTCAATTGTAAAAATTTACTCCTTTCTAATTTTGAGGGGATTTTATTTGTTTGGTTTATTTTCTATATTGATTAATGTTGTTATAAGTATAATCAAAGATTAAAAATATAAATTTGATATGATGGTAATTTTAGAGCTGCAGGTGAAGTAGTGAATGGAATATTGTCTTAAACACACACACTGATTGGAAATTTTAGCAGGAAAAAAGTACTTACTGGCTCCTGGAAAATTTCAAGATGTGCCAGGAACTAAGGTCCCTGACATCCTTATAATTGCTCTATTTGGGACCAAAAGACTTGGTTGTCTAATTGGGCCTCTATTCCATGTTAACTGTGTAGGCTCAAACAAGTTTTCATTAACTGCTCAAGCAATATTCTTATATATAATGAGAAATTTCTCACTAGCCTGGTAGAGTTGCTGTGAGAGTTAAATGTAACGAATATTAGCTACCTAACAGAGTGTCTGAATACTTAGTATGTACTTGATGCCTGGAAATCAAATTTCTGTATATATTTAATTTTTTGATTAGTTAAGTATCTATTAGGTATATTTTAATTTTATGTATTGACTTATTTATTATGAGTATGTTTACCTGACATAAAACATGGCTATAAAAATAAAGATTACATTTATTTGTCATTATCACTTTTATAGCAGTTTTGCCTTTTGGTCTTGGAAGAAATACCAAGTATTTAATGAAAATACAAAAATAAAATTTAAAAATGTTGCTCATTGAAGATCACTAATAAAAAATTACATGTATGACTCTTTTTTTTTAACTCTAAACACCTGATACAAGCAAACATAAGACCAAGGTTAAATTATAAATGTGATTAAGCCAATGAAAATTATAAAACATTAATTAAATCTGCCATTTTGTGCCACATGATCCAGTTTTTCTTTAATAAGTTTCATGGGTCAAAAGCTCTCACATGAGGTAACCAGAAATTCCTGAGCAGGTGATCACAAGAAGGCTCACAGTCAATTGAGCAGTACAATATGAAATTAGACTTCATGCTAGACATGTATTTACTCAAATTACAGAAAGTATTAAAAAGCTTGATTGAAACCATACATGTTATCTCTGCTCAAAGTAAAGAACACCTTCATAAATTTTTGTGGTAAAAATGCTGTTTCTCTGAGCTCAAGTAACTTCAAATGTTCATTACTGAATTAAGTTATCATTGTTTCAGGCTAGCAAGATGCTGTTGCTCATTTCTAATGTTTCAATGCCATGCTCATTGCATAAAACAAAACACCTCATATTTTAAAAAGTGCTTATTTAGACAGGCAAATATCAAATCTATAGTTGGAAATAGTTGAGGGTGTTGAAGATACAGAGATGTTAGTTATGTTAAGGGAATATGGAAAAGGTTGCATGAACAATCCAAAATATATTTTTATTTTGCCTTATATGTCCTGCACTTCTATTTCATATTAGATCATACTTAAGTTTATGACTAACTGTATTTCAAAAAGTATGATTTGAGGGGAATCCGGGATGGGTTAAGCGCTCACTTTGCAGTGCCGGAGACCGAGCATCAAATTCCGGCCCCGGCCCGTGTGGACCCATGTGCTGAACTGGGGATTTCCCCCAGTTCAGTTCTCTCTCTGTCTCTGTCTCTCTCTCTCTGTCTCTCTCTCTCTGTCAAAAAAAAAAAAAAAAAAGGGGAAAGCCGGGACGGCTCAGCGGGTTGAGCGCTCGCTTTGAGGCCATGAGGACCGAGGATCGAATCCCGGCTCCGGCCCAGGCAGGACCCACGTGCTGAACTGCGGAGTTCCCACAGTTTGGTTCTCTAACTGTCTCTGTCTCTGTCTCTCTCTATATCTGTCAAAAAGTAAAATAGAAATAACTATGCACTGAAG
>PVKE010004009.1:0-67594 GCA_004027555.1 Craseonycteris thonglongyai
AAAGAAGTTTATGACAATCTCTTCAAGTTGCTAATTATAAGATAATGGGAGCAGGGAGAGAAAGAGAGTAAAATGACATGGGAATACCATGTAAGTTTTTTAGTCCATAAAAGTGGTATATTTTGAGACTATATAGGTTTTACAGCTATTTTTACCCTAGTATATAGTTTGTGGTATTACCTTTTAAAAAAAAAAATTAAACATTCTGCAAATCTTAAATTTTTACATCATTTGCTTTTACAGGGCTCTAACTTAGAATTGAACACCATGGATGGTGCTGAAAAGAAATGAATGATAAAGAAAGACTATTAGGTTATTTGAATCCTTTAATAATTTTTTCTTTTATGCATTGTTAGGAATTCAACATAATCTTTCATTGAATTCATTGGAATTGAATAATTTAATTTGAAGCATTTTTCATTAATGAATGTTTTTCACTTAATGTTACTATATCTTAATAATTTTATGCCCCTTTACCTTAGGAGTCTCAGCAGTCCAACTTTGGCCCTGGAGAACAAAGTGAGTATTTCTTTTCCTCTTGGTTTTCTCATTAAGCTGTTTACTGAGCATTTATTTCTTAGAGTCATGTCATTTATTGCTTATGACCTGATGATTAGTAGTGGGTTGAAGTGAATCTTGGCATGCTTATAAAATGAAGAATTAGAGATCATTGGAGATCAAAATTAACTGTTTTCATTAAGTATTTGAACTAATACTTCAAAGTTTATAAATTCAATTTGATGGGCACCTTATAAACCCAAGGACCATTCTGTGTTTCCATCATCTTCATGAAAAGACTTGGTTTTATAATAATAAAACTCCAGGTAAGAAGGGATCATTGTAGCTTACAATGGCTCTTCTCTTCCTATTTCTATATTTATTCTTTCTGGGTCTTTCGGTCTGGGAAGAAAGTGTGCTGTCTACTACACAACCTCCCTCTACCTCCACTGTCTTGGCCTCCCAGGTGAACTTGAAGGGACAATAGCCTTAGAGAAAACAAGTATGTTCCCAAGACATGACTGTGTGACAGTAGTACTTTAGTAGTAAAGTCAGGAACAATAGCAATTGTTCTCTTTGCTGAGAGCATTAACTTCTTAAATAAGGTAGATTCACACTGATAGTAAACTATTTTAGGAGATAAAAATGTGGAACTTTTTATCTTTAACTTGTTGTCTTTAGTGATCTTAAAGATGAAACTAGAAGAATATCCCTTTTGATGTTAAACTGTCCAAATATCTAAATACAGCCTTAAAGCTGTAGTTATAGGAAAAAAGGACCTGACATTGTGAATATATAGGAAATAGCTATAGGCCAGGAAATTTATATTTTTCTCTCTTAAAATCATTTAAGAATGTCTCATTTTTATTTCTACCCAACCCACCATACTCTCTCCCCAATGGTAACTACTGGCAAATGGGATCATAAGCTGCAGCTTCTCTTTGTGTTTTTCCCTTAATTAATTAATTAATTAATTCCTCTCCCCCCCCCCAGGGGAGTATGCCCTTAATTTATTTTAGAGCTGTTTTTGTATCAGTATAAAGCTCTAGTTCATTCTTTTTAACATTAAACTTTTTTTGTATTGTATGAAAGCATATAATTTATTTAACTAGCCTTCTCTTGATGGATACTTGCTTCCAGATTTTGTTAAGTCAGTGGATATGTGCATTTAATAATATTGATAATATTACCAGATTTTTATGCAATCCAAAAAGATTGCATGAGTTTATAGTCCTACCAATAGCATATGAACATGCCTGTTTCTGCCAGTACCTAACATCAGACTTTAAAGTGTTAACAACTTGATAAATGAAGAATTAGATCTCATTTTGACTTATATTTTCTCGAGAGTAGGTCAATAGGTATTTTACAATCTAAAAAGCCCTACTTGAGTTGGTAATTTCTACATTCTTTTTTTCTAGAAAGATACAATTCTTCTTCTAAAACTTCAAATGGGCATCAGTCCAAATCGTAAGTTTATTGCTTAATAAGTTTAATGTTTGTCTTTTTTGCTAAAAATCTGCCTGTAGTGTCTGGATATTTAGAACAGCACTTAAAAATATGTACTTAATTTTTAAGGCGGGGTAGGCAAAATTTATGTAAAGGGCCAGATAGTGAAATGATTTTAGTCTTTAGGAGCCATATGGTCTCAGTCCCAACTAACTACTCAGCTCTGCCATTGTAGCATGAAAACAGCCATAGACCATGGGTGTCCATAGTCTATGGATGCATTGCAGTAAAATTTTCTTTACAAAATAGTTGGTGGTCTGAATTTGGCCTGTAGGCCACAGTTTGCCTATTTCTACTCTGAGATTACAGTTTTTTCCGTCTCTCAATGGTGTGTTTGTGTTTTTATTTGTGCATGTATGTTGATAGTTTGTTTTTAATAAAGAAAACATAAAAAAAGACATAGTTCTCTTAGTAAACCCTCCATTTAACCACTAAATGTGGAGAATTAAAGCAACTAGTTTGTACTATCTTTAAGTTTTCTGATTTATTTGGTAGGTAGAACCTGTAGTATACATCAAAACTTAATAATTGGAGTAGTATATTTAATGATAATAAATTCCAGGTTAAAAAATGAACTTCTCAATTCCTGAGACCACAGGTCATCTTAATGAATAAAACAAAGTTCTCAAGAAACTGTGGCTGAAGTACTAGAATTGTGCCAGAATCACAATCTATGCTAATAACTTCACCCTCTTCAGTTGACCATAGGGAGACCCAAATGAGAATGAAAATGTAAGAATGCAGTAAGTCCCCCTTCACTGATGAAGAATTCAATTATATCCCTACTTATCATATATTTATTTATATGCAAAGAACTGGTACAAGTCTATCACATATGTGCATATCACTTTGGTTGCTGGGGAACAAAAACAGGCAGGACCTTGAACAGTCTGCTGAAAGTTTTGACATATTCGCATGTGTAAACATGTTCACTGAGCTGCCATTATTAAATTCTAAGAGCTGAGAGAACTCAGAATTATTAGTACATTTGCTTACAGGAAAGCAGTCATAGAGATCACTAAGGCCTTGTCCAAAAGAAAACTTTTTTCTCTCCCACTTAATTGGGCCTACCTTAAAACACTTTTCATAATTTTATAATCATATGGGTTACTTTGTTTCTAGGTGATCTTTTACGTAACGCTCAGAATTTGAGGTCAGATTTAGAAACTCATGTTAATCTTTGAGGGGAAAGTATAAGTAGTTATTGGAGTGAAAGATTTCCTTCCCACTGATTGGAGACTTTCATGAAATTTTAAGAAGAAAAGTAATGGAACTACTGGTGATGAGAAATTAAATTTTTTCTAGTTGTAGCTTTCCCTAAGTTTTATATAAATTTTTCCTCTCTTATAAAAGCGCAGAGTGTTTTGTGGCTAGTTACTCAGATTTTAATTTTGATTTTATGGAAGTCTTCATCAGCTTATAGTATTGTGTTTTTTTATTTTTAAAGATTTATTTTTATTATTTTTTGACAGAGAGAGACAGAGAGAAGGGGGAGGGCCCAGAGCAGTCTCCATAATTGATAGCATTAGTTTTCCATATAGTTTCACTCCACAGGTGGGTGAGGGGCTGCACAGGGCAGGAACTGGGCCAGGAGCCTTCCGCATAGGCCCCAGCAAGAACTGAACTGGGGGCATACCCCAGTTCAGCATATGGGTCTGCATGGGTCGGGGCCGGGATTCGATCCTCGGTCTCCGGGGCTGCAAAACAAGTGCTTAACCCGCTGAGCCATTCTGTGTTTTTTTAATTGATTTCAATTTTGATCAAGGAAGATTTGGAACCTAGAGGTTATTTTTAAAGCCATTTAACTACATGAAGATTTCTGTTGTATAACCGTATTTCTTATCCATAATTGTTACTTCTATAGAGGGCACTCATCTTTCATAGCAAGGCATTTATGAACTAGAACTTTGACTTCATGTTCTAATTTTCACAATTACCTAGTTGTTCAGATCTCTTCATGGAACATTAGGGACAGTGAAATAGAATTGCTGAGCCTTTCATTTCATCTTCATTTTTTTAGGAGATAAATCTCTCTTGTGGACTGTTGGCTATGAGTATGATAATTTGTCTTAATAGTGAATAGGTGTGTGTGTATACAGTGAGAAAAATTAGAAATTACAGAACTGAGTATAAGAGTTTCTAGAAGGTAGCTTTTTAGAAAAAAAATGAATATTTTACTTATGGAAAAGTTGGACTTTCTGAACTTTAAAAATTTCCATTTCTTGATTTTTACTGTGGATGTGAAGCAGATAGTGTAAGACTTACTGCTTCTTTTCTTTGTTTTTTAAATTGAATCTTTGGTTACCATAGTGATTATTTCTAGAATTCTTAGTAGATATTTAATACTCTGGTATGCCATGGTAAACTTCCAAAAATAACAGTCCTTTTTGCCTTTTCTCTCTAGTATGTTAAAAGATGACTTAAAGCTAAGCAGCAGTGAAGACAGCGATGGGGAACAGGTGTGTCTACTACTGCATTTTGCCGGTCTCATACAATATTTGTTTTCATTGTTTCTTATAAGAATTATAATGGAATAATACATTTATGATTCAGTTATTTAAAATAAGTTTCTTCCTGCTTTCCAACATTGGAACATTGTAGTTTTCCACTCTGTCTTTAAAGTTTCATATTCTTCTTTAAAAAAATCGGCTTTTCCTTAATAGTTATCATGGATCATAACATAGGCTCATGAAGCATGAGATTGTTGACGAGAAAAACTATTAACAAAGCTTTTCATCTTATCCTTCCAATTAGTTATTGTTTAGGTTAAAGCAGTATGTTCTAAGTGTTAAGTAAACATTGATGCATACATTAAAGAAAACAGTTTTTCTATTAAGAGTTCAGATATTGTTCACATTAAATAGAGTGCTATTTATTTATTCACAGATTTCCTCTCATGTTTTAATTTTAGGATTGTGACAAGACAATGCCAAGGAGTACCCCAGGAAGGTAGGCATCCTTTTATTTCTTCTTCTATCTGGAGAGGTGCAGTCAGCCTGCTAGCATTGTAATGATAGAATAGTCTTACAAAGTAAATATGATCGAATGTGATGGTTATACAGCTCTGTGAATTAATTAAAAATCATTGAATTGTACACTTAAAATGGGTGAATTTTATGCTACTTTTTATAAGTACTGAAGAGCATATCAAACTTTCTAAGGAAATATTTATTTTATAGTGAATTTCTTGATTCATAGAACTTTATGTAAAGCTTATTTAACAAATAATAAACATTTTTAAATAAAGTTGATTGCCAGAATTGGATGTTTTCCTGTTGTCATTGTAAAGAAAAGCAACTTTTGGTTATTTATGTGTTTCATCTCTTTTAGTAACTCTGAACCTTCACACCACAACAGTGAAGGGGCAGAGAACTCCCGGGATGACTCCAGCAGCCACAGTGGGTCTGAAAGCAGCTCTGGGTCTGACTCAGAGAGTGAAAGTAGCTCTAGTGACAGTGAGGCGAACGAGCCATCCCAGAGTGCCTCTCCTGAGGTGAGAGGGGTGGGGTACCTTCTTCAGTTCCTGTCAGGACACCTTGTGGTGACTCAAATGTAAAAGGTGAAGGAAAGAAGGTTGTATATTCTGAATAAAAGAAATTGAATTATGTATCTTGGCGGAAGCCCTAGACACTTTAGTTTTCTTGAAAACATTTGGTCTAGATTAGGAACTACCTGAGATCATATTTCAGGTCATGAAATTACTGAATTTATTTTGTTTGGGCTTTATTTTTGTGTCTGATTATGGTAATTAATATATAGTTTTTATGAATAAAATATAATTTTACTGCAGGTTGATGAAATGTTATTTAAAATCTATTGGTACCTACATCATTTGTTTACTCTCTGGAATTAAATGTGGTCATTTAAAATTTTGCCTTTGAAGATAAATTCCTGACAGAAATATTTAATATTTAAAGGCCATTATAACATGAAGCTGATCTTCTCATTCAAATTATTAGGCCTAATGGTCAATATTCAGCCCTTTGCTTTGGTTCAATCAGAACTATGAAAAACAAATGCATTTGTAGCATTAGATACTGTGTTTTTTCTCTTCCTGAGACTATAAAGGAGGGAGAAAACTTCAGCATTGAAAATAAACATACTTTCTCTGTCTTTCAGCCTGAACCACCACCAACAAACAAATGGCAACTTGATAATTGGTTGAATAAAGTGAACCCACATAAAGTGTCACCAGCTTCTTCTGTGGACAGTAATATCCCATCATCTCAAGGCTATAAAAAGGAAGGCCGAGAACAGGGCACTGGGAATAGCTACACTGATTCAGGTGGCCCTAAAGAAACAAGTTCTACTACTCCTGGACGAGACTCCAAAACCATCCAAAAGGGATCAGAAAGTGGGCGTGGGAGGCAAAAGTCTCCTGCACAGAGTGACAGCACTACACAGAGGAGAACTGTAGGCAAAAAACAACCCAAAAAGGCTGAGAAGGCAGCTGCTGAAGAGCCCCGTGGAGGCTTAAAGATAGAAAGTGAAACCCCTGTTGACATACCTACCAGCATGCCCTCCAGCAGACACAAAGCAGCCACCAAAGGCTCAAGAAAACCCAACATAAAAAAGGAGTCCAAATCTTCCCCCCGACCTTCAGCAGAGAAAAAGAAATACAAGTCAACAAGTAAATCTTCTCAGAAATCAAGGGAAATTATAGAAACAGAAACCTCATCCTCAGACTCGGATGAAAGTGAGAGCCTTCCCCCTTCCTCACAAACTCCTAAGTACCCTGAGAGTAACAGGACTCCCATTAAGCCCTCCTCAGTGGAGGAAGAAGATAGCTTTTTCCGGCAACGAATGTTCTCTCCTATGGAAGAGAAGGAACTACTTTCACCCCTTAGTGAGCCTGATGACAGGTATCCACTTATTGTGAAGATTGATCTGAATCTCTTGACTAGAATACCAGGAAAGCCTTATAAAGAAACAGAGCCACCCAAGGGAGAAAAGAAAAATGTGCCAGAAAAGCACACAAGAGAGGCTCAGAAACAAGTCTCAGAAAAAGTTTCCAACAAAGGCAAGAGGAAACATAAGGTTTGTAAGAGGTTTTGTTGAAGTGGAAATTTCAGCCAAAAAAAATAACTAGTTGAGTCATAGCTATGAGAGAAAATAGAGGGTGAGCCTAAGACCTTGCTAAGGCCACAGACAGAACAGCCTCCTGAGGACCACTGCTTCTGCTTGTGTCCTTTAGTAATGCAGGGTGGCTTCTAATCAGGTTGGAAATGAATCAGTGCTTCTTTTCAGAATGTGTGCTGACCAGTGTAGAGGTGAGAGTGAAGCAGAGATTGCAAACTAGCCTTCACAGCATTCTTCCAAATTTTGGTTTGAACTGTCTTTGTAAATTACTAATTAAAGCTAAAACAAAATTGACTCACCAATTTTGATACATCCTTAAGAATTTAACCATTCCACTGTACATATGTGCTCCCTACTTATTTCCTGTTTTTGAAAGCCTGTATCTGCAAGTTCAAAACTAAAAACATGTGCTGGAACATAGCCAGCTCTCATCTGTAAATACTTTCAAGATTATTTGGATTTAGAGCCACAAAACTTGCTGTATATATTTAAGGTCAGCTTTTTTAGACCCAAGAAATGTGAAAACTCATGTGTGTCTGATTGGAAGATAATAGCCATATAATGAAAAGAACTAAATAACTTACATATTAATATTCAAATGGAGATTTTTTTGAAAAAAAAAAAAAGCTTGATCTTTTCAGCTCTAATGAGGAATTTTTAGAGGAAAGTAAACTTTATCTAATTTCCTGGTACATACATGTGAATATGATTGTAAAAGACTAAAAGCACAAGCAGGTAAGCAAATAGATACCAGAATGGCTGTACCAGGTAGTTGCGGAACAAAACCCCAATCCCAGCTGCCTTGAGAATTTCACATAAAAGGATAGGAAGATTACAACATTTTTCTAAAATGAAGTGAGACCGGCATTTCCTCTTTTTCTTAAAACCACAGTACTCTGAGCAGATGATGATGTATAGTTGGACAAACAAGAATAATGTTTCTTTTTTTTTTTCCTTTTGTATCTTCAAAAGTTAAAGGTATTTTAAAATTTAAATTTTTAGAAAACTGATGCTTACTACTTCCAGTGCTATCAGTAATGAGTTTCTGTTATTATAGGGATGATTTATTCAACTTGTAAGTTTTTTAGGGCTGCCAGCCCCTATAGCCCACAAACTCAGATTGTTGGACATGGTCTTAATACATAAAATTGAATGAAAGAGAGCTTGTATATGATCAGCACTGCCTTTTGGAAACTAAGGTATTTCTTATGGAATGAAAAAGTGGTCCTTTTATGCTTAACAAGTATTACGTGTTCTTTCATAAGATTTTCAAATGTTTATTATAATAGTTATTTTTACTCTTTTGTTTAAAATTTTACATTGTAAAAAAATTTGTAATAAAAAATGCCCTTCCTCTAAAAGAAGTACCCTATATCTCCTCTCCTCCCTTATATTTTTCTGGTATATATTCCTCTTAAGTGTTGTATATCAATAATTGTGAGTCAAATTTTGATTTTATAAAATATATTCAGTAGGAAACCTGATGGTTTTTGAGATTTGTGACTTTGGTAAAATTAAATGTCAGGTAGTTTCTAAAGATAAAGTAGGTGGTACTGAGAGGAGACCCAGCCAAGAGTAATGAAGGATGAAGGTTCCTTTTTCGTGTGTTTTCATGTGTTCATCTTTAGTCATTTTGAATAGAGGAACAGATTCTTTTTTTATGACAGAATATTTGCAGTCTTGTGCCCTGGTAGTTAAAGCAAATATCAAATAGGAAAACTTAAATTCACCCAGGAAAGTAGCATTGGCAATTACAGGTGGGCCCATAGCTTTTGTTTCAGCAACAAAAAAAGGTTTTTCAAAAATCATTGGACTTGGCCATAATCAAAAATATGTACAGTAACAAGTGTTGATAAAGATGTGGAGGAATTGAAATTTTCATACAGTGCTGATGGAAATGTAAAAATTACATAACAGCTTTGGTACATGGTTTGGTTATTCCTGAAAAAGTTAAAATAGTGATACCTTATTCCCTGAAATCCACTCCTGAAAATGCGAGGGCTACCCAGAAAGTATGCAGCCATGTAACGATTCTTGTTATATTGACAATGGCTGAATTTTTTCCTGACAGCCTTCATATACCCAAAAGAAATGAAAACATGTCTACACAAAAACTTGTGCTTGAATGTTCTTAATGGTATTATTATTCACATTAGCCAAAAAGTGGAGATAACCCAATTGGCCATGAACTGATGAATAGGTAAATAAAATGTGGTATATCCATATAATGGAATATATTCAGCCATAAAAAAGAATGAAGTACTGATACATGCTACAACATAAATGAACCTTAAAAATGTTATGCTAAGTGGGTATGCCGGGATGGCTCAGCAGATTAACGCTCTTAGTGCTACCTTCTGCCAGTGGTACTAGCGAGAAATGTGAAGGATAATTTAATAAAATGTATCACCTTAGAAAAAAACGTTATGAAGTTATTGTTTTAGCTATCCATATGCGGTTTTTTTAGTTTTATATAAATTGAATTAGTTAATATTCTTTTACGTCGTCTGAAAAATTATTTCAGTCATACATCATACAAGAAAAAATATAAGTTATAGCGCTTTTAACTATGGTCTACGTGTGAGCCAATATGTCTGCCCGCCGTACTTTTCGCCGAGATATAAAAGCCAATATATCGGTCCCGTCACACTAAAAGGGTTAGCACTCGCTTTGCGGCAGCGGGGTCTGAGGATCGGGTTCTGGTCCCCGGCCTGTGTAGACCCATGTACTGAACTGGGGCGTGCTTTCCATGCGGGAGGCCCTGGTTCATAGGGGCATGCTTCCCACATGGGAGGCCCTGGTCTCGGTTCCTACCCTATACGTCCCCACATCCACCCATGTGGAATGAAACTGATGATGTACAACTATGGAGACTGCTGTGGGCCCTCCCCATTCTCTCTCTGTCAAGCAATAAAAGTAAATATTAGTAAAAATATTATGCTAAGGGAAGGAAGCCATTTATAAGTCTGCCCATATTATCTGATTTCATTTACACGAAATAATCTGAAATAGGCAAACCATAAAGACAAACTAAATTAGTGATTATTACCATCTGGCGGTGGAGTAAATGGTGACTGTTAATGAGTACAGGGTGTATTTTTGAAACGATGAAAATGTTCTAAAATTGGCAGTGGTGATGGTTGTACAACTCGATGTGAATATACTAAAAGCCATTGAATTTTGTGAATTTATTTATTTATTTATAAAGATTTATTTTATTGTTTGACAGTGAGAGAGAGAGACAGAGAGAAGGGGGAGGGCCCAGAGCAGTCTCCACAGCCATTGCTCATCAGTTTTTAACATAGTTTAACATAGTTTCATTCCCCACAGGTGAATGTGGGGCCACACAGGGTAGGAACTGAGCAGGAAACACTCCTCTGCGAACTCGAGAGCCTCCCACATGGAAAGCATGCCCCGGGCGGGAACCAAACTGGGGTCTCCTACATGGGAATCACGCCCCACTTCAGCATATGGGTCTGCACGGGCTGGGACAGGGACCAAGACTCAATCATTGGACCCGTGGCCACAAGGCGAGCACTTAACCAACCTGCTGAGCCATCCTGGCATCCCCGGAATTGTGTACTTTTAAAGAGTGGTATGGGGGAAAGCCGGGACGGCTCAGCGGGTTGAGCGCTCGCTTTGAAGCCCCGAGGACCGAGGATCGAATCCTGGCTCTGGCCCGGGCAGACCCACATGCTGAACTGGGGAGTTCCCACAGTTCGGTTCTCTAGCTGTCTCTGTCTCTGTCTCTCTCTCTCTCTGTCAAAAGTAAAATAAAAATAAATATGCACTGAAGATAAAATAATTACTCTCTATAAATATAAAAAGATATAAAAAAAAAAGTGGTATGTGAGTTCCATTTTCATTAAAAATTTATGCTGACCAACCCTCCCCCCCCCCCCCCCCCCCCCCAAAATCATTAGACTGAAAAGATGCCATTTAAAAGACTGCTGGAAATTTGTTTTTAATATTTGGTCTCTGTTTATCTAAAATAGTAGACTTTTTCTGAACCTTAAAACCTAATTTATGGAACATTGTTTAAATGAACTTTACTTCATATTTATCTTTCAAGTTTATCAAATAAACTACTTGGGGGTGACTGGTGCTGGAAACTGAAATTAGATGCATAAACTTCAAACCTAGCAGCTGCTTTTTCTATTTTTCATCCAGAATGAAGATGATAACCGAGGCAGTGAGAGCAAGAAATCCAAAATGGAGGACAAGAATTCAGCAGGCCACAAGCCATCCAGCAACAGAGAGTATGTCCCCAAAACATATAGGCGTGTTAATATATGTGTGTCATTTGCTATTGGGTACTTTCTAAACTGCTCTTAGAATGTTCCTTTTAGCAACTATATGTCATATATGTATACACATCCATATACTAAATAGTGTGAGCTTTTGGTTTTAGTTAATAGGGATAGAAAGCATTTAAGATTCAGTCACTTCTTCCTCTGTTCTTTTTTTAGTGGAGTAGGGGTGAGTCTAGGATAAGAAATAAGGTAAGTCTTTACCACTTTCTGGCTAGATGACAAACTTATCTGTAACTTGCAAGAGACTAATTGCTAATTTATGAGCATTAATATCTTCATATACCATTCATCTTGTTCCTTTATCCAGCCAGTATTTATTGTGTACCTGAGTATATAATCATGGACAGAAAGCAGGGAATAGGACTTGTGCCCTCATGAAATTTACAGTTTTGTTTTACAGAAGGCATGTGTCCTAGTAATCTAATGGGAAAAGCAGATTTGTCTTGAAAGCAGGCGAAGAGAAATGGAAAAATCCATCACCCCTATATAACTATGGAGAAACAAGGGCATTTGTTTGGTTTGGCAGGTCATCTAAGCAGAGTGCAGCAAAAGAAAAGGATTTGTTGCCTTCTCCTGCTGGAACTGTTCCCTCAAAAGATCCAAAAGCAGAGCATGGCTCTCGGAAGAGAACTATTAGTCAGTCTTCTTCCTTAAAGTCAAGTAATAACAGCAACAAGGAGAATAGTGGCAGCAGCAAAAACAGTTCCTCCACATCAAAGCAGAAGAAAACTGAAGGGAAGACTTCCAGTAACTCTAAGGAGATCAAGGTAAGACATTGTAGGCCTGAGTCTTTTAAGAATCAGTCTTGTTGCCATGTGACTTCTCCAAGGTGATACTGTGCTTTGAAATTTTTGTAAACATCTAGTTACATGTATAGGCCTGTGCATTTTACTCTCAAAATGTCATGATCTTGATAATAAACTTAACGCAGTGATTTGAGACCATGAAAGCAGCAAGTCAGCTGGACACATGTATAGTACGTAATTAAGATAGAAACCCATAATTGGAAAAATTGGTTATGGAAAACCAGTTGATTATGACCTGATTATAAATAGCTCCAGGGATGCCGGGATTGCTCAGTGGGTTGAGTGCTCATCTTGCAGCCCCATGGTCTGAGAATCAAAAATCCTGGCCCCAGCCTATTCGTACCCATATGCTGAACTGGGTGTGCCCTCCAGTTGGGTTCTCACCAGGGCGAGCCTCCTATATGTGGGAGGCCTCTGGTTTGTCTCCTGCCCCGGGCATGCTTCCCATGTGGGAGGCCCCTGGCTTGCAGGGGCATATCTCCCATGTGGGAGGCCCACAGCCAGTTCCTGTCCTGCACGGCCCCAAGCCACTGGCCCAGTTCCTGCCCTGCATGGCCTTGCACCCACCTGTGGAATGAAACTATGTAGAAAACTAATGATGTGTAATGATGGAGACTGCTGTGGGTCCTCCCCCTTCTCTCTGTCTCTGTTTCTCTGTCTTGGTCAAAACGATAAAAAAAAACTTTTTAACCTATCTTTATAAATAAATAAATATGTATATCTCCATTTGCTTGTCTATGGTTTACAATTGGCTTTGGAAATTTTAGAATTGGATTTTACAAGTGATATAAAGTGACAGAACAACCATGTGGCTTTGATTTGTGAAGAAGAAAAAATTCTTTAGCTGAGTTAACATTGCAGTGTTTTCCTAGAACATACTCATAATGTAGGGGAATATTTTTCTTTAAGATTTATTTTATTGTTTTTGACAGAGACAGAGACTGAGAGACAGAAGAGGGAGGGGCCAGAGCAGTCTCCATAGTTGCATGTCATCAGTTTTTGACATAGTTTCATTCCACACAAGTGGTGGGGGGCTGCACAGGACTCAGCCAGGAGCCTCCCATATGGGAGACACGCACCCCGCCCCCCTGAGCTGGGGGCCAAACTGGAGGGGCCTCCCATACCCCAGTTAAGCATATGGGTCCACATGGACCTGGCCAGAATTCGATCCTCACTCCCCGGGGCTACAAAGTGAGCACTTAACCTGCTGAGCCATCCCAGCTTCCCCTAACAGTGGTCTGCAAACTGCGGCTCGTGAGAAGATACAGAGACAGAGAGAAGGGGGAGGGCCCAGAACAGTCTCCATAGTTGCACATCATTGGGGTATTTTTCCACATAGTTTCATTCCATAGGTGGGCGCGGGCTGCACAGGGCAGGGACTGGGCCGGAGTCTCACACGGTGAGAACTGAACTGGGGGCACTCCCCAGTTCAGCGTATAGGTCCAGATAGGCAGGGGCCGCGATTCAATCCTTGATCCCAGGGGCTGCAAAGTGAGTGCTTACCCACTGAGCCATCCCAGCTTCCCCTTTTTGGTTCTTAATATTAGCTTTGTGTGCCATCTCTTCCTTGGTCAGTCTCATTAGAAGCTTATCAGTTTTACTTGTCTTTTCAAAAAACAACCTTTGTTTTTGTTCATTCTCTGTTTTTCACTTTATTAATTTATATTCTTTATAATTTTCCTTCTTTTTGTTTGGTTTGCTTTCTGTTTGCTAACTTTTAAAGGTGCCGGCGTATAAGACGACCCCCTAATTTTACAGTTAAAACATAGGTTTAGGCCTATATTCGGTTCGCTGCGAATATAGGCCTAAACCTATGTTTTAACTGTAAAATTAGGGGGTTGTCTTATACGCCCGGTCGTCTTATACGCCCGGTCATCTTATACGCCGGAAAATACGGTAATTGTAAAATTAATTTTAAGGTGTTTGTTTTTTTTTCTTTAATATAAGCAATAAGACTATTTTCCTCTAAATACTGCTTTAGCTGCATTGCACAAGATTTAGTATATCATATTTTTATAACACAGTTTAAAATGTTTCTAATTTGCATTGTGATTTCATGTTTGACCAAAGAGTTATTTAAAAGTGTGTTCCTCAGTTTCTAAATATAGGAAGATTTTCTTGTTATCATTTTGTTAGTGCTTCTGTCTTAATTACACTGGGTCTAGAGAGTGGTCTGCATGGTAGGTGGACCAATTTTTAAAAATTTTTTAAAGATTTGTTTTATGGGAAAACAGTAAATGGTATATTTTTGTAATCTATATTTGCTTGAAAAGAATGTGTATTCTATATATATTGTGGAAAGGGAGCTATACGATGCAATTAAATTCATCATTTTTTCAAACTTCTATGCTGACTGATATTTTATCAGTTTGTCCTGTTGTTCACTGAGAAGTGTTCACTCTCCCATTATTTCCATAGACATAACAGGACTTGTCTATATCTTCTTGTAGTTTTGCCATTTTTTTATATTGAAGTAAATTTGATATAGAACATTATATAAGTTTCAGATGGACAACATAATGATTTGTTGTATGAGGGCTGTCTGGAAAATATCCACAGCCCTTATATGTATATTTTGTGAAATGATAACCACAATGAGTCTAGTTAACTTCCAGCACCACACACATAATAGTGATTTTATATATCTTATACATATAATTTGTATATTAGAAAAGTGTATTGAAATACCTAGAAAGTTTTTTATTTTCAGAAACTTTAGTCTTCCTTAATAAATCTAAACTTAGGCACTGCATATCTAAAATCTGTTCTGGTAAGTTTATTAATATGTTGCAACATAATATTCAGGGGAGCTTTCCATAAGGTGCAAACTTTAAAGAGCATAGTATTTTGTCAAATTTTAGGACTTATTTTCATTCCTTGAAGTAAGCTATACTTGGTGAAACTGAAAAGCTCTTATCATACAAAAAAATAAAGAAAATGGTTACATGGTTCCTTTTAAATAGACATCAAACAGTAGTAAAATTAATTATATATTATTAATGTTGAAACATTTACACATTTCTATAATAAATTATGTTTTATTGTGGAAAAATGTATATTCATTTTATTAAAGTTAGAGCTGGATGGGCAAGCAGTTGTGAAGACAGGATCATAGCCCTGTCTTAAAGGGCTATTGAAAGGAGGCCGAATAAAGTTTAAGAAAGTGGCTAGGCTTTTGAAATTTGACAAATCTGCACTTAAAACCCAAATTCTAGGAGTGCTACTTAAAAGCTGTGGGAAGTGGGATAGCTCAGGTTAAGCGCTTGCTTTGCAGCCTTAGGGTCTGAGGATTGAGTCCTGGCCCTGGCCTTTGCGGACCATGCAGACCCATAAGCTGAACTGGGGTGTGCTTCCCATGTGGGAGGCCCCCGTTAAGTTCTCGCTGGGGCAAGCTTCCCATGTATAGGAGGACGCCAGTTCTGCCCCCAGCTTGCAGGGGTGTGCCTTCCATGTGGAAGGTCCCTGATCCACTTTCCGCCCTGCACAGCCCCCACCCACACATATCAGAAAGTGATGATGTGCCACTATGGAGACTGCTCTGGGCTCTCCCCCTTCTCTGTCTCTGTCAAAAACAATAAAATAAAACTTAAAAAAAAAAAGTCAGAAATCATATTGTTTAAAAAGCTGTTTGGGGGAAGCCGGGATGGCTCAGTGGGTTTAGCGCCTACTTTGCAGCGCCAGGGACCGAGGATCGAATCCTGGCCCCAGCCCTTGCGAACCCATGTGCTGAACTGGGGAGTTCCCCCATTTCAGCTCTGTCTCTGTCTCTGTATCTCTCTCTCTCTCTCTCTCTGTCAAAAACAAAACAAAACAAAAAAGCTGTTTGTACTTGGGCAAGTTACTTAACCTCCTCGAGACTGCTTTTTATTCCATCCTAATAGCAATATGTATTTCATAGGGTCGTTGAAGGATTAATGACTAAGTAAGTAACTTAGTGCATATAGTAAATGTTAGATATTATTATTGTTTTTATTGACAGTAATTACCAATAAATTGTGTCTTTAGTGGTACTGGTATTTTGATATTAGGTTTGGTGTCTTTATGTTTTAACAAATGCATAGGGTCAGTGCCGGGCACATAGTAGGCCCCTAATTATAGGATGAATATTTTTGGTTATGTAAAATGGATTTATTCTATGAAAAGGGTGTTTACATTCTGAAATTTTATAACAAAGAAATTAATTATGGGAAACAATGGAATTTTGCTTTCTTTTTACCAGTGACTCAGGAAATACTTGTAGTTTAATTTTAATTGCCTCACAATTTTCAACATAGTTATATTTATTTTTGGTTAGGAAAAGGCTTCAAATAGTTCTTCTAACTGTCCTCCATCTACACCAACTCCTGATGTTTCTAAGCCTCGGAGAACAAAGCTTGCCTTTGACGACAGGTGAGATAAATAAGATGTTTTTTATGCATTCAAGAAATCATTCCAGTCAGCATATAAGAAACACATTTTAACACGTTGCATACGGCGGGTTTTAAAACCCTCATACCCCTCTGTTCCGGCAGGTATTTAAATGAGACCACGTTGAAATGAACTCTTCTCTTTAAAATGCTATTGCTTTCATATTATTTATAACTTTTCAATGAAATTTTTTGTACTTATGTAAATTTAGCCATTGATAATATTTGCTCATTATATATCAACCAAACCTCATTAATTAAATCTTGCAAAAAATAAAAGGTCAAGTGTAAAAACGAGAATTCTCATTACCCGTCCTTAACGCATGGCTCAGAAAAAACAAAGATTCTCGTGATCCGTACGCAATGTGTTAATTTTTGTCAGTAACTAGAAGAATTTGTACTTACATTATGCTCTATAGAATATTCAGAATTTAATTTGAGAGACACCCACTTAGTCCTAAGTATTGCTTCTTTAACTTAACTCCATGACTCTCATGGGGAATGTGAATGAATGTTGTAACTTCCAGTAGTAGAATCTTACTGCTGTTGGTAGCACTGTTTCAGATAGGGGCTTTCTTAAATTTCTAAGCTTAATGTTGAATTTTTTCCTCCATTTTGCTTAAAGAGTATTTCTCCTACTTACATTTTATTTATTCTAAGTCTTTCAAACAATGTGGGAAAGTTAGTATTAATATTTAATGCTAAGGAATTTGCTTTCTATTTTTCTAAATAGGAAATTTGCCATGAATTGGCCAAAACAATCTATGTTCTTAATCCAATATAAACATTTATCAGAAAAAAATGAATCAAATGTTTACAGTAGCTCATTTTCTTTACTTGAGGATATGAAAACTGAGGGATGCTAGAGACTAAAATGAACTAGTATTATATTATTAAAATATTTACCACTTTATTTACAATAAAAATTTACATTGCAGAAATTATTCAGCAGACCATTATTTACAAGAAGCAAAAAAGCTAAAGCACAATGCTGATGCATTGGTATGTAAATATTCTCATATGTATTTAATCACATTGAATCCTCGTTTGTTGTTTGTTCCCATGGTACATCAGTGCAGCTTGCATTACTTTTTCTCCCCCTCTTCAGTCTGACAGGTTTGAGAAGGCGGTGTACTATCTTGATGCTGTGGTATCTTTCATTGAATGTGGGAATGCATTAGAGAAAAATGCTCAGGAATCCAAATCCCCATTTCTTATGTATTCAGAGACAGTGGAGCTCATCAAGTAAGTGAAAACTTGCCACATCATTGGCAATATTATATCTTCGGTGTATCTACGAAGAGGCTGACATAACGTTTCAGTCAGCAACAGTCCACACATACGACAGTAGTCTCATAAAATTATAACAGAGTTGAAAAATCCCTATCTCCTGTCATCGGATCCATGGTAATGTCATAGCGCAGTGCCTTATGTGTTTGTGTAAACAAGCCTACTGCACTGCCTGTTATTTAAAAACAGTGCATACATTTGTATAGGACATATTACTTGAGAATGATAAAACGACTGTTACTGACTTATGCATTTACTATACTTCTTACTGTTTCTTTACACTTGATCTTAACCAAAAGGCTGAGAAGCAATTTTTACTGTTTTTTTAGAATGTGTGGTTTTTATTTATTAAAAACAAATAAAACAGTATGCCCCATTAATGCTGGCAGCAGCCTCATAACATCTCATATTTACCATGTCTCATGATTGTATCATTTTCTTGTGTGCTTAATTTAATCTTACGTTGTTTTGTACAGTAACATGCTATACAGGTTTGTAGCCTAGGAGCCATAGGTTATATCACATAGCCTAGTTGTGTAGTAGGCTGTGCCATGTAGGTTTACACTCTATGATCTTTGTACGACAAAATCACCTAACAACACCTGTCATAACCATCATGACTACAATAAAGCTAAAAGAGGATGCTTAATCCTTTGTTGTCCTTGGATAAGGGGAACTAGATGGTTCAGTATTTTTGCCTGTATGTAGTTTTGATTCTAAAGTTTTGAGGACTAAGGAAGTCATAAGATCGAGGTGAAATGTTTTGTTCCATTTGTTTGTTATTTTAACTCACAGATACACTATGAAGCTAAAGAATTACTTAGCACCAGATGCTACAGCGGCAGATAAAAGACTCACAGTGCTTTGGTAAGTATTGTGTGTTCTAGCCTCTACTCAATGACAGGCAGTTACATAATAAATTGTGCTGTGTATGTTTTTCTGAAACTTATCATTGAATCAACATTCCATAGCCTAGTGATAAATCTGTTGATAAGTAAGGTAGAAAATAACTGAGAATTCCTACTGAAAGATGTTTAATAGCTGTCAATCTCTGATCCATGGTCCTCTTGACCAAAACCTTGGTAGAGTGGTACTGATATTAGAACTCTCCATCATCACTTTTCCAGGGTCTTCCTTTGGTATCCTCTCTCTCCATTTACATATATACTACCTTTCCTTTGGGAGCAAATGTTTAGCTTGCTCAGAATCAAGAATGTGGCTTGTTTGCTTGTATTCCAAGAAGCTGTATCAGTTCATTTGTGATAGGTATTTACTTTACCTGGCACTGTGTTTAACAGTTGGGAGTGTAGCTATGGATAAAACTGATATGGTCCTATTTGTCATAGTGTCTAGTGTGAAAAGACAGAAATTAATTAAATAATCACACAAGCATATGAATTAAGTGCTTTTAAAGAAAAGTACTGGGGAAGCCGGGATGGCTCAGTGGGTTGAGCACTCACTTTGCAGCGCCGGGGACCAGGGATCGGATCCCAGCCCCAGCCCGTGCGGATCCATATGCTGAACTGGGGAGTTCCCCCAGTTCAGTTCTCTCTCTGTCTCTGTATCTCTCTCACTCCCTCTCTCTCTTGTCAAAAACAATAAAAAATGAAAGAAAGAAAGAGAGAGAGAGAAAGAGAAAGAAAGAAAGAAAGAGAGAAAGAAAGAAAAGTACAGTATATGTAATGATAAGAGTAGAGTTAGGGTGACCTAGTCTTTAGGTAGAGGGAACATGTACAAGGTCTGGATAGAGGAAAGAAATTGGAAACTATAGAGGAACTAAAGGAAGACGAGTGAGAAGTGAGTCACTGGAGAGGTAGACAGCGATGATCATTCAGGGCTTTTGTAAGCCATGTTAAGGTTTATATATGTTTCCTCAGAGTTGTAATATTAACAGTTGAGTTTCCTAGTTTTTGTTAATTTTAGATTATAGTTTGATATAGAGAGTTCTGCCCCTCAGTGATATTTTTTTCTTTTTTAATGTATGTGTTACAGTGACCTGTTGAATCTTATAGGTGAGGTTTTACTTTTTGAATGTCAACAAATAAGAGGCTAGCCCTAGGTCTCTACCCCTTCCTTCCCTGCCCTAGGATATGTACCATAGTAAGAACACAGATTTTGGTTCTGCGTAAGGGTTAGTGTTGTTGACCTTACTATTTCTTGGTCTGTTCACATGAGCCAGTCCTGTGCTCTTACATGATGCAGAGGTTGTTTCTGCAGATAGAGGCCAGGGTGTGCTGTCCTATAAGTAAGCTTCCCTTTTGCCCTTTTCCATTGACTAGCCTACGATGCCAGTCTTTGCTGTACCTGAGGCTATTCAAACTGAAGAAGGAAAATGCTCTGAAGTACTCTAAGACACTGACAGAGCACCTGAAGGTAAGTGTGCCCGAAGGGAGGGTCTTTTCCTAGGAGACAAAATTTATAGCCTATCCCCACCCCAGAATGCCCTCTTGTTTTACCTGCCACAGCAAGGGGAGAGCTGCTGTTTGGGAACTTTCAAATAAGTGAGAGGTTTCTTGACAAGTTTTTAAATCACATATATTTGTAGAACCAATGTAGCCATATTCAGTAGCTCTTAACATTTCACTAGATGTAGGCTGTTTTTTATCATGAAACCTAATTTATGCATTGAAAGTAGTCTTTTGTTTTTATTACCTTTTATCATTAGACTCACTTTTCTAAAATGTCTTTCTATAGTTTTTTGTTCTTTGTTTTTCATGACAGCAACACAGATCTTAAAATCCTGCTCTAGTTATGGCTTGAAACCCTGCAGTAGCTTATCATTCATTGCCTACAGGGTCAAGTCAAGCTTCTCACCCTGACCTGCAAGGCCCTCAAGGTCTCACTTGTTCCTTATCTAAACCTCTGCTCCAAGAAAACTTTATGGGTCATGTGCATTCTCTTTTCTACAGACTTTGTATTAATATGTAGAATGATTCACCTCTCTATGCTCTCTTCCCTTCTCTGTATCAGTCTTAAGTGTTACTCATTCTTTGTGTCTCCCTTAAGTCTTCCAGAGCACCTCATCTCTTACCTATAACTTTCTGTTGCACATCTACACACCATGCACACACACACACTTTTTTTTTTTTTTAATTTATAAGGTTCTTAAGATTAGTTCTGGCCCAGTGGTTTTGAATATATTTAGTACTTCATAAGTAGTGTTTTTGTTTTTATTAAGTACATTTTATTTTCTCCACAGAATTCTTATAATAATTCTCAAGCACCATCACCTGGCTTGGGAAGGTAGGTCAGTTTTTTTCTATAAAATATTATTTGTGACAAGTTGATTTTTATGTAAAGGTGGAATGGGTGGGGTCCACTTTACAAAAATGGAAAGATGACAACTCTCCATTATCATAGTGGGTGTATCTTTACTCAGATCTTGACAGTGCCACAGTTTAATAATAGTTCCATGGTTGTCATTTCTCCTGCATCCCCCACATCACTTCCATCCCACCCTCCCCCAAAATGAAGGAAAAATACCATAAAACCTTTTTTGTGTGTGTGACTTTATTTACTCAGTTACCATGTTTATGTTAATTGACATTTTGTCCTTGCCTGTCTGTATTTTCTTAACCAAATTTATAGTGCTAAAAGTGCAGATAAACATATTCTTAACAAATAGCTTTTTTCCCCTAACTTTTGCTTGATTTTCTACTTTTTATGGTCTTGGGCAGGTTCACAGATTTTAGTCTGCTGAAATGAATCCTGCCAGCTTTCAACATGTGCTTTCTAAGAAATATTTAATTGACAGGAGCTTGAAGTGATTGCAGTTGACTGAGAAAGCTGTATCTCTTTGTCAGCTCTGAATAACTTGGTTAAACTAGAAAAGTACCAGAAATTATGGAATGCAAACCAAGATATTCCCATCTTACTACTACCACAGTTTTTGTGTGTTAAATTGTTAATTCTGCCCAACTTTCCACAAAACAATTTGAAAAGCACCTAAATACATGCCTTAATGGATGGAAAGTATGTTGAGCTGGGAGTAAGGCCATCTATCTAACTTTGTCTTTCAACTATTAACAGGGGTATAACTTTCTCAGTTCTTCCCATCTCTTGTTCTATTGCCATTCAGTAAAACAAAGACTTGTCTAAATAAGATGATAATTCACAATGGTCTTCAGTGAGCTAAGTACTTACTTAAAAGGGATTATACTTCTCTGAGAACCCTTGTAGTTGAAAAGAACCTTTAAATTTTACAATTGATCTTAGCCAAAATGCCAAGAAGTGATGAATCTTTAAATTTTAAAAGCTTTTATGTATGAAGCGCACATAGTACATTGATTTCATCATGTTCACCGTATCCATGTAAATAGCTTCCTTGTTTTCTCTGTGTGTAGCAAAGCTGTTGGGATGCCATCCCCTGTTTCTCCAAAGCTATCACCAGGCAATTCAGGAAATTACTCTTCTGGGGCCAGCAGTGCTTCAGCAAGTGGTTCTTCAGTGACCATTCCACACAGGATCCACCAGATGGCAGCCAGCTATGTTCAGGTCACATCCAACTTCCTCTATGCCACAGAAATCTGGGACCAAGCTGAGCAGCTTTCCAAAGAACAAAAAGGTAGGAGAAACTTGGAGGGGTTGAATTGTTAAAAGGACCTTTTATAACCTAGTTAAGCAAGTGACTGGTCTACATTTTTAGTTTATTGTCTAATCTAGGGTTTAGTAATAATCAGTTTGCTACTCCGTTGTTCAGCAGTCATATTGAATGTACTGAATTTGGTCAAAAAATACCTTTCACAATACTGGTGACACAAACTAAACTAAAAATAATTTTTATTCTGACATTAAATGCAGCACATACTATAAAAGTAATAAAATTAATGTTCTGCTCTAGAATGATTAACAGTAAAATTGGCTATGTGCATAGGATTGCACAAACATCTTAAACATATGAGATGTTTAATATTTAAGAAAACATGTTCATACTGGATTCTTAAGTATATTGCAGACACTTATGTGATTTAAAAAAAACTACAAAGTAAATAGATTTCTAGCATTCTTTAATATTAGATCATTTGAGAATTTGCACCTTAAGTTTATCTCCCAAATTGATTCCCAATGAGAATGATGAAGTATTTAAACGCTTTAGGGAATTGTGTTATATAAACATCATGTTATTTTAGCAGATGATATTAGCAAAAATGTGTCTGTGGCATCTACTCAGGTAGATCCTTTGTAGAGAGACACTAAAGTAGGCAGTCAATCAAGTGTCCTTCTGTCACACAGTACATTTAAATATTTAGTATGAACAGATAATGAGATGAAAATGAAAGATTTCTATCCCTGAAGAGGGGTAATAATGTCAGAAAGGTAGAAGGAGAACCCCAATATCTAACATCAAGTTATGTTTTTAAAAACCTAATTTGTTCCTAAAATTTTAAATTTGTTGGTACTGCTCAGGAGGGGTTACATCTGAAATTATTTTTTTATGATTTATTTTTATTGTTTATGACAGAGAGAGAGATACAGAGACAGACAGAGAGAAGGGGGAGGGCTCAGAACAGTCTCCATAGTTGCACATCATTGGTTTTTCCACATAGTTTTGTTCCACAGGTGGGCGTGGGGGCTGCACAGGGCAGGAACTGGGCCAGGGTCTCACCCCCGTAAGAACCGAACTGAGGGCACTCCCCAGTTCAGCATATGGGTGCACACGGGCCGGGGCCAGGATTCGATCCTCGGTCCCCAGGGCTGCAAAGTGAGCACTTAACCCACTGAGCCATCTGGCTTCCCCCTGAAATTCTTAAGTCACCCATACTTTACTTTCTGTTTTTCTCCCTGATACCAGCTTTCTAGACTTTGTTTTCCTTTTCTTTATTTATTTTTTTTCTTTTTTTACATTTTGTGTTACAATTTCCAAATATTGACTAAAGGAAAGAGAATGATACAAAGAACCCATGTCCCTTTCACTCAGCTTCTGCTTCAACAACACAACATTTTGCTACTCATGTCCCATCTCTTTTCCTCCCCCTTAATTCTTTTCCCCTGGACTCTTAAAGCAATGTCATGACACTGAATGTTTTGGTATACATCTTTAGGTAATACAGACTTTCCCAAACATGACTACCATGCCTTTATCAGAATTAACAGTAACTCCTTTGTGTTACTTTTTATGTCCAGCCTATCATCACATTCCTCTATTATCTCAAGATATTCCTCTTTTTTTAGCAGTTGGATTTGACAAGATCAAAACAATCATTGATCAGTCTCTTTACCTTCTCTTCCTCCACTTTTGTGGGTTTTTTTTGGCCATGCATTGATGTCAAGGAGAAACTGGGCCATAGAATGGGTCATATTTCTGATAACTGATTACTTTTTCTTTTTCTTTTTTTTTTTTTTATTGTTTTTGAAAGAAAGACACAGAGAAGAGGGGAGGGCCCACAGCAGTCTCCATAGTTGTACATCGTTAGCTTTTGTCATAGTTTCATTTCACAGGTAGGCAGAGGGCCATGCAGGGCTGGAACCAGGCAGGGGGCCTCCTGCATGGGAGGTGCTCCCCAGCAAGCCAGGGGCTTCCCACATAAGAGGCATACCCCCGGCTGGAGCTGAACCAGGGGCCTCCCACGTGGGAAGCTCTCCACTGCGGAAACTGAACTGGGGTGGGAAGCACACCTCAGTTCAGCATATGGGCTTATATGGACTGGGGCTGGGACTCAATCTTTGGACCCCAGGGCTGCAATGTGAGCGCTCAACCTGCTGAGCCATCCCGGCTTCCCCGACTGATTACTTTCTTATGGTATCATTTAGCTTGCTCTTCTGTCCCTTTTATTTCCTTCATACTTACATCTTGAGGCTTATTAGATTCGAGTTTATTATTTTAGGTAAGAATGTTTCATAGTTGGTGTTCCAGATTTCTTTTTATATAATAGTATGAGCCATGTAATGGTTATCCCTTTTTTAGTGATCTTAAGATCTGACCTTGGGAAGCCGGGATGGCTCAGTGGGTTGAGCGCTCACTTTGCGGCGCCTAGAGCCGGGGATCGGGTCCCGGCCCCGGCCTGTGTGGACCCATGTGCTGAGCTGGGGGGTACCCCCAGTTCAGTGTTCTCTCTCTCTCTCGCTCTCTCGCTCTCTCGCTCTCTCTCTCTCTCTCTGTCAAAACCAATCAATCACAATCAATAAGATTAAAAAAAATATATTTAAAAAAAAAGATCTGACCATTCACTTAAGTGTTGTTAGCCTGACTTTGTTTGATGTAAGATTCCCTATTAAACTTTAACTTACACTTTTAGCATCCATTGGTGTTTATTACCTACATTTATTATTCCATTAGGAAATAGAAAATGCATCAGAAATTTTGTGATATTTCTTCTGCATAAATTAGCTAGAATTCTATGAAGAAGACCTCTTCTCCTCAACTGATTAATTACTTCTTGCCTTTTTTGAGTAGGCTGTGATCTTTTATCATCAGAATGACTCCTTTTTCTGTGCACACACATCAACTCTCTTTACTGTTTACTGTCTGAGTCCTGTATCCCTGTACCTTCTCCCAAAATTGCATAGGAATCAAATATCAGGATACTTGTCCCCTCCTTCCTGCACCCAATCTCACATGCACATCAGCCTATATTTGTTCACATAGGAAGAATCCTTTCATTTTCATCTCTTACATTTTTAAACTGTCTTAAACATGGGATTTAATTTATCAGAGTTGCATGGCATATGGTTATAGCAGAAAGGTTGGATACAGGCTGTCATACCTGTCAAACGTCACAGGAAAATCTGCAAAGACCTTCTTTATACCACATGCTTATACAAAAACAGTACACAGGAAATGTTTTGAGTAATAGCATATTGTGGCATTAGGTATCCATTTTAATAATGTTTATTGCATACTAACAATTTATAATTTCCATCGGTAGAATTCTGCTTATATGTATAACACTTGTGTGGTTTTTTTAGATTTATTTTATTGTTTTTGACAGAGACAGAGAGAAACAGGGAGGGCCCAGAGCAGTCTCTATAGTTGTACAACATCAGGTTTCAACATGGTTTTTGTTCTACAGAGGTGGGTGGGGTCCGTGCAGGGCGGGAACTGAACTGGGGGCCTCCCACATTGGGCACACACCCCCTAGCCAGGGGCCAAACCAGGGGTCAAGAACCAGACTGGGGGCCTCCCGCATGGGAAGCACACACCAGTTCAGCATATGGTTCCACATGGGCCAGGACCAGGATTCGATCCTTGGTCTCCCGGGCTGCAAAGTGAGCACTTAACCCTCTGAGCCTTCCGGCTTCTCCGTATAACACTTTAATTCCTGACTATACAGTTCATTTAAAATGTTTTATGACTTAGGGAAAAAAAGAATAACTTGAGAGACTATGAGATGGTTTGTTTAAAGAAGACATGGGTAGTTATTTTAGTGTAGAAGAGGGTATTTTTTGACCTCATATGATTACTATTTTACTAAAAATTTTAAAGCAGTGATTGAATCATTGCTTTCAGAAAGAGTGTATAACATTTAATGAGTGTTTTTGGTTTTCTAGAATTCTTTGCAGAACTGGATAAAGTAATGGGCCCTCTCATCTTTAACGCAAGCATCATGACAGACCTGGTTCGTTATACCCGGCAGGGACTGCACTGGCTTCGGCAGGATGCCAAGCTGACATCTTGAACTGAACACATTCTCGTTGCCTCTGATTTTCTCCACAACACTGTGTTACATCACGAAGGAAAACTGCCATATCATGCCATCTAGTTGACGCTAAGAAAGGAACGGTTCTCTCTCCCTGGTTCATGTTTTATTGTTTTTTGCACCCCAAAGCCATCATGTAAAGCCATCATGTCGTTGGCCCCTTCAATATTCCCTGTATGAAAAATTACTTAAATGCTTTTAAATCTGCAGCACATTGATAAGATGGTTTCACTGAGCTTCAATAATTGAAATTCTACTTGCAAGTCATAACTAATTAATTGAAATTCTATTTGTTTTAATTGTTTCATTTCCCAGATGGGGGCTGATTTAAAACTTAGTTATTTCTGCCTATAAATTTATCCTGTTAAATATTTAGCATAAATTTAATGTAGGCAGTTTTATTTATATATTTTGGGAGCTTTGTTACCTAAATGTCTTTTTGTGGTAGCTCTTCTAAGAGTAAGTTGGTTCATCTAAAATATGGATATGTTCTTTCTCTACCTACTACCTGATAATATTTCAAATCTTGACTACAATTTATTAATGCAGAATTTATACTTAGTGTTATGGATATTCTTTTACATATGAAAAAATCAGATATGAGAGAATAGCATTCTACATGGATATAAAATGTGTCAGATTTGGTATGCATTATTTCAAGAACTGTGAATGTGTGTTAATAACACTATAACAATCACAAGGTGACTATAAATTGCATTTAATGCATTACAAAAAGAGGGCAGGCAAACTTTCTAGAAGTATATAGTGTGAAAAGGGTATCATAAAAGGACAATCTTGAACTTTATGGATCTTATTAAAATCATGAGTTCTTTTTTGTTGCTAATTATTTTGTTGCTTATTAATTGAAACCAAGTAAGTTACTGTTGAACAAAGAATGATCCAGTTCCTAAGTGTTGCTGCCTATATCTATTTTGTTGATGATGTTTGAAGGGTAAAAATCTCTCTTTAGAATTCTTATTTAAAAGGTTTTTCCACACTAGATTGTGATGTTCTGATAGGAGCATGCAGTGACTGGTTCAGGAATGGGCTGGAGCTGGGTATGTGTGCTTTTGCTATACAACTGAGAGTTCTAATGCCTGATGTAGAGGTGGTAAATTTCTCCTTTTAACCCTGTTTTATAACTACTCCTTTTGTATTATGAAGGCCCTCATCAATGATATATGTCTCTTTGGAAAGGGGTGGGGAGTAGCAGTAGAGCTTAAGAAGCCAGCTCTGAAAGAGTTGTGTATTGAAGTACCTTTCCCTGTAAGGTGCATATAGGAGTCAAAGGTGAGAAATGTTCCCTCTAGCCTTTGTTTTTAGTGCCCCTGTCATGTGTGGTGTGCCTTAATCTTACCTTTAAATGAAAACTCTATGGACTGTTTACAGGTGAAGTTTTATACTAGGACCAGATTGCCCATACTGTTGGTCTTCTGCAGTAATATTAAGTTCTTTCCTTCTAAGTATTCCTTTAGGGTCGCATAAAGAGTACTTCTTTCAGAAAAACTAATGCTTTGGTACATGACTTAGTCTAACCTATTGGGTAATGCTGCTTCAATAGATAGTTTGTCCTTTTCCCTATTCCAAAATGAATCCAATTAGAAAAGAGGATTATCCTACTATTTATAGATGATTGCTAAGGCTTGAAATGGGAAAGAAGGGATAGAAAATCTTCAGGCCCAGTGGTGCAGTGAATCCTCAGTGTTGAGTCTCTTTTACACTTGTTTCTGAAGTTAGTGAACTTTCATTGTCCTGTGGCCTCATATGTTTAGAGCTTCTTAGCTGTTTTGTACCTCAAGTTGTTTTTGCATATCATTGAAGATTGAAATCTACAACTTATGTTGAACTTAACCTTTTTCCCTTGGAGGAATTGCTTCTTATATCTCTCTAACTTAATCTTCATGTGTTTTAGGAACAGTTTTCCTTAAGAGGACAACTTCTCAGTGATTGTGGTAGTTACTCAAAAAGAAACTTGCCACTTGCTAATCCAGCAGATGTATGTCCTGGCCTTCTCTGATTTCTCTGACTGCTTCCTTCACTTACAGTGATGTCTTAGAAATGGAAAAAGTATCCTCTGAGCTTTTAGACCTTCAGCCACAATGGCCTCTGGGTACCTCTGAGTTCCAGTGTGTTTTATTCTCTTGTATGTCCTGAAAAGCAGCAGGAGCATCTCTGGGGTCACACTGATACTTTGTTGAAGCAGAGTTTCCTGCATGTTTTATGGTGCTGCTCTAAGATACTGTGTTGTCATACCTTAGAGAATGAATTTTTCAAGCTTACTATGGAAGGTTTTTCCCAGCAGGTAGTAATGGGCAATGGATCAGTACCCTATCCTAAATAACTGAATTTTCAATGTAATAGTCTATGGAAACACCACTCCCTCTCTTCTGAGGTCATCTCCTCAGAAGTTCTGTCTGTGTCTTCACCTGATGCTCCAGCACATACTTCGGACTCCTTTACAGGTGACCATTCCTCTTTCCGCAATAGGTGTCTTCGGTGTTCTCTAACCATTTAAAACTGAATCTGACAAGTGGCTAAAAACTTAACTTAGTCTGAGACTTGTACTTAATATATAGTTAATTCTAGAAATAGCAACTATTTAAAAATTTACTCTGTTGACTGCTCTTTAAAACCACACTTGTATGCAAGAAGGCAGCAGCCTACACCACTGGACTCTTTATAGGCAACCAACGAACAGATTGCGGTGGATGAAATTGTTATATGGTGGTCTTGACCAGCCTGGGCTGAGCTGTGGAGGGACTTCCCTCCAGGTGATTCAAGCTTCTACAGTCCAGCCCAGGCCCAGTCTGGCTGGGGAGCACTCAGCCTATTTCTTGCCTCAGTGTCACCTTTCTCTGGGCAAGTGTCCAAGAACTGACTTTATAAGAATGAGTACTTCAGTTACATTTACAGCTGTAGTTGCTGAAGAATGGAGAAGGTTGACCCATCAGTAATTTAATTCTTCAGTGTAAGAGCAATCTAGAGTAATGTGTGCACATACCCCACATATGCCTGTGCTCTGGGGCACTCACACGGATGCATCCTTAGGCATCGGGGCTGCACTTTGAATGACACACTTGTGACTTTATTAGATTCACTTCGTCGTTTTTAATTGTTTCTTTTCATTAAAGAAAGGTTTAATCAGCTATATCAGACAGCATTATTTTGTGTTTAATGACAGAAACTTAGGGAAATTACCTTTATTGAATGAGCTTGCTTTGTGAAGCAAGCCGCCTACAAAAGGCATTGGTTCTGTTAAATGCAAGTCCAGGCTCTGGCAGCTGGCAGCACCCTGGAGTTTCAGAGCAGCCAGCAGCTGCTCAGCCTGTGATGCCTCGTTGTGTAGAGAGGTGCGCTGTGCACTCTCCCAGGTGTGAGGCTCTGCAGCATTGGGATTTAAAATTACGTACGCATACACACTTTATATATATGTATGTATGTATGTATGAAAACATGAAATTAGTTTGTTAAAATGTGTGTGTGTAGTATTTTAGCTTAGTGCAACTATTTCCACGTTATTTATTAAATTGATCTAAGACACTTTCTTGTTGACACCTTGAATATTAATGTTCAAGGGTGCAATGTGTATTCCTTTTAGATTGTTAAAGCTTAATTACTATGATTTGTAGTAAATTAACTTTTAAAGTATATTTGAGCCCTTTTGTAGTATAATAGGGCTCTTACAGGGTGGGAAGGACTTTAATTTTCCGTTGCTAATTGAACAAAACAGCCTCGCTATAGTTTTTTAATTATAGGAGTGTGCCTCTGGGTCCTAGGAACATCTACTGGGAATGACTTAGGCAGATTGCAATGATGTTTCTAAAAATAAAAACAAAACCTAAGAAAATTGGAAAGCATTTCAAATTTATATAGACTCCTATAACTCAATATTCCCTAATTATATGGAACACAGATTTCATTTCAATTTCATGTTTCAGTGTGTTGGAGAGGCAAACTTTTTTCCAACAGTAATATTACACATTTAAGGTTGCTATTCAGTAAGATAAGTAGAATATGTAGTGACAGGAAACCAAATTGGTCATGTTTGTAAGCATGTCCTTCACATGCTAAAGGGAACTTGAATTTAGACCCTTAGACCATAGAACCAAGCTGGCAAGTAATCAGTAAAGCGGATGCTGATTCTATTCCATTGAACCCTGTGGGTAATTAAAGAAGAATTTACTGCCTCTGGAAAAGGGAATGGAGAGAATATCTAAGTCTCTTTGTTTTGATGGAATCTGGCCACAGAATAAAGCATAAGGGTTGAGTCAAAACCAAGTCTTAATATCCCTTTAAGCATCCTAAAATAGCAGCCTAGGTAATAAGTAATCATCATGAAATGAAGTTGACTTTGGGGGATGTTAGCATTGACCTCCCCTGACCTCCATGGCTCAGCTAAGCATAAATTGCCATTCTAAAAAGACACAAAATCTCAGTGAGCATGGAAAAAAAGACTCCCACCCAGAAATTCTAGTAATATTCAGTTTTGACCTCTTCCTGCTTCCACATGGGGTTTCTTTTCAGCTTTTAACCATTAGAATTTTCCACCTTCTATGTTCCTCTCTGGAAAATGTCTATTTCGAAACGCTGCCTTTCAAGTCAATGCCATGATTATCCATACTGTTGGGTTTGTTGTTACTGTTCAAGGAGTGTCCCCAGTTTACAACTTTATGCACACACCTGGCAAATCACTGACATGAGCATTCAACAGTACTGAGGTTAAGGTGGGGTGGGGTTAAGGTGGGGTAGGGCGGGCAGGGGCTCACCAACAGAGCTGGCCCAATTAGCGGTGCTGGGAAAGGCACCATTTTGGGGACCAGATGTGGGGTTGGTAAGCACACTTATGAAAAGCTCTATCTAGCCTCCATTTTGAATGGTCTTAAGAAATTGTGTATATGGAGGATGGAAATGTTTATATATTTATTTTGAATCTTTTATTTGAAATTAAAATTATTTGGTGAATAATGGTTTGCTATTTGGGGAGGGTTTTGGAGGGAATGTAATGCCACTGATAAATTAAAAGCCTTGTTGATTCTGCAGAAAGGTACTGTTAGTGTCTGATTGGATGCCTTTGTTTGTACATGATCCATATCTTTGTTTTACTTTTTTTATCCAAAATATTTAGGCATCTGACATTTTCAACCAAAATTTCAATTATATACTGTGATTTTTATTTGTTGCAATACATTAAAATTTCTGAGGTACTTTGGGGTTCAAAAGCTAGGATTTCTAAGTATGTGCATTTCACATAATAAAGCTGTTAATGGTGAGCAAAGTATTATATACTAACTAGATTTTTTCCACATCTGTATAGTATATTATATGTATTTTGTGGTATTGAGATTATAGAAAGTTTAGAGTGTCAAACATGCGTTTCATGTGTATTTTTAAACAAATTTATGGCAATTAAAATATTTGGAGACAAGGGTATCACATTTCAATTTGTAAAAATCTTTTTAACTCTACTGTGTCATTAAGATGCTTTGTATAATGCCAAACCATAGCTGAGAAACTAAGTTTAATAAATATCAAATAGATTTTCTGTATTAAAGTTTATAAACACTGCTCTTTACAGTTCTTCAACTCTTACTTTGCCCTTTTCATGTAATTTCTGTTTTGTGTTTCAAGGTCCAATGCTAGTTGTCTTTAAAAGTCTGGTCCCACACTAGTCCACGCCTCATTTTCTGATTACAGAAATTCTGCACGTGCTAACCATGAGTCCCTTTGCATAAATCAAAATTCACCTTGCTCCAACAGAAATCTCAAACAAATCCTTTTGCTGTTCTCGGTGGCTTGGGCTTTGGTTATATTAAACAGTATTTTTTTCCCAGTCCTGCCTTGGGCACATCCTCAGGTAGTGATGCCAACACTGCCTATCTTTGGCACTTCACAGAAGGGTTCTCTACAGCGAGTGAAGGGCTAGGATCACAGCTTATGAACTTGCCAAGGCTGATCACGTACTATTACTAAACTGGGACCTTTAGCCTGCCATTGTGTTACTGTATTTCTTGAAGAAATGTTAACTCTTGCTACTTTTGTTACTACTCACTGTTAACTTTCCAGATTGAGAAGTAACACATTATTAGGCAATGCTGGGTTTTTTTTCTATAGTATACCAAATAAATCCTCCTTCCCCTCAAAGGCTTGAATACAGACTGCCAAAATTTCAATTTAAGACATTTAATAGTATACATAGAAAAATAAAACTCTAAATTGACAAGTTTAGTTATCTAAATAACATTCTAAGAAGAAACGGAGAGACCAATTTAAAGCATACATCTGTCTTTAAATTTTAAAAACAAGATTGCTTCACTTAAGTGTCTCCAACCAAAATGTAGCTAATCAATATTCCATAGAACGGAGCATTGTAGGAGAGTGCTGTCCTCTTTTCCCTGATGTGTGCATCACTCTTGGGCCACACTTAAGGAACAGCGTCTCTTTCTAAGGGAAGAGAAAAGGTAGTATTTTTTTAAGACAGACAGTAGTGCCCAGAGCCAGCCTGGTGTTTCGTACCTCTAATTGATCTATCTTAGGGAAGACCTAAGAAAGGAAAGGCACCATTCTCATGGTACCTGTGTGGGGTTGTTCCTGGCTTTTAACTCTCCTGAGGGGTTCTGCATGGAGCTCCCAGCTCAGTCCATCCCAGCTTTATTCTTAGTGCATGTGCTGATCTCTCCTGTGCCCAGCTTCCTAGGCTCTGGCTCAGCCCTGCTCCCAGGTTTGTGGAATACCTGCATAGCCTGGTGATGCACTCAGAATCATCCCGGCAAGAAGCTCCGATAGGCCTCAGGGAAACCCCTCTCCAAAATGGGGTCATTCTCCGTAGCCTTCTCTTGGCTGAACTCAGTTCCGGTATTGGGGAGCCACCTATCTGTAGGGTAAAGACACATTCACCTCAGGTATGGAAGAGTGGACCCCGTGCAGCATGCCTTGGGAAGAGTGATCATGCCCAGGATGTGATAGGCTGAGAACAAGAACCATTCCTCAGGACAGTCTGCCTCTCAGGTTCTGCTTACTAGCCCAACACCAACAACTTCCCCATATACCTCCTTTCCTCACCTGGCTCAACAGCAACAGGCAGATCATCAGCAATGAAAAGAGTTTGAGGTGCCACATCTTGACAGGAGGGATGTTGGAGCCTGTGAGAGCCAGGGACAGTTCCCACTTCTTTTATAGACTGAAATCTGCCTCTATATGGTTGCCAAGTGAGATGGGGGCAAAGTTTATTTTTGCAATCACAGTGGATTTAATAAGTTAATGTCTACCAGAGAAATGTGCTCAAGGCCTACCTTTCAGGCACGTATTTACTGATCCCTCATCTGGACTTTGATAATGTTGCTGGCTTGGACCTTCTTACCCATTTTATTTTAGCAAGTCAGCACTCCCCTCTCCCCCTTTGAGAGCCACGTGAAGCCATTGACATGGAGGCTAGGCACGTAGCCAGATTTTGTTTCCAAAATAGCTCAGTGAGGTCACCTTAATCAAAATAGAATTCTAATGAGGTCTTCAAAAATAGTGTTGACCCCTTTCAGCCTTGTCTAGGAAAGAAGCACTGATCTATTGTGTTAACAGGCAATTGGATAAGGCACTTATCTCCCTACTGTGGGAGAATGCTTCACCAAGCATGGTCTACAATGCCCCCCGTTTCTGTAAGTGGACTGTCACCCTAATTATCTGCTTCAGATATCTCCCTAGAGGAATGGAGGCCCAGCTGTAGAAAGTTCAAACTCTGGCCTACCAGCCCTCTCTCAGCGGAAGGGCTATCAGGACCAATGTGGGACTTACTTGAACCATAGGTGAATGGAATGTATGAGTATAGATGGATTTTTTATTTTTAAAGGTGAATGAGGAAGTGGGGCTTCTAAATCGGTGGGAGGGCTTGTGTGGTGGTGACAAATCGCATTGCAAGCCTGGAATTCTGGGCTTTCCTCCCAGTAGCTGACTGGGGCCCTCTAAGAGTATATCCTTCCAGCAGCTTCAGGGACACAGGCGCAGGGCTGAGCTATCACCAAAGCCCAAAACTGATCAGCACAGCAACTGCTCCAGGCTTCTACACCAAGTCATGGTATGAACCTGAGTCATGAATAGTAAGGATACTCATTAAATGATGTGGACATTTTAATAAACTTGGGAGGAAGGGTATGAATTCTGAGTAAGATTTATAGGACTTGAGAGCTTCCTATGACCTGGATTAACCAACAAGACAAATGCAACAAGATTCATTCCCTGCCTATCTGTCAGGAAACTGCTGATACCTCTTCCCAAGGGCCTTCTCCAGAGGTTGGATATTTGGTGAGATCCTGTCTGTTCCCCAAGGAAAAGTGGAGATGCTGCAGCACAGCTGAAGGTGCTGCATGGTCACCAGCTCTCTTGCCAAGGAAAAAGAGGGTGGGGGTGGGGGGCCTCAGAGGCGGGGTTGGGAGGGATGTAACTCCACAGATCTGTCTGTCGTGTCCCTTCCCTCTCAGGACCTTGGAGCCAGGCCTGGTGGGAGAACCCCTGCTTACACATTAGGAACATTGAGAGGCAAACCTATGCCAAACCCACCTAACCAGCCCTGCAAGTTTGAGACTGGTTAGCTGCTGCTCCTCTTTACCCTAAGCTTGGATAATGAATGACCCCAGGTAGGGGCTTAACCAGGAACTCCTGTGGGATGGGGAAGAGGCTAGGTGGTGACCTAGTCAACATTGGGTAAGAACACAAATCCGATTAGGTAAGCAAAAGGCTGAACAACGTGATGTTCAGAGTTAGTTGGGTCTGTGGACTCGGTGCCAGCCTCCCCTTACTCAGTCTGGGGTGATAGCCAAATGCGATGTGGACACTGTTCCGAAGATGGGCAATTCCTCCTAATCCTCCATTTCTGCCTTCCTGTGCTCCCCACAAAGACAAACTAGCCTTTTGTGTTAACTTACAAAGCCAGTACCACCGCCAACGAAACCACTGCCAAGGAACGAGTCTGTGGCCCAGGCCCCCTGTGCATAGGGGGAAAAGGACCATGCATCATCATGGGTGTGACAGCCCAGCAGAAGTCTTTGTGGTTCAAGCCTCTGTGTTATGTTACCTCTCCTCCCAAAAGAAAGGAGCCATTAGTTACTGCCTGTGGAAGGAACCACTGTTAGGGAAAGTATCTCAACATAAGTCTAAACTAACTCAGCAGTTGTTTTATTTAAAGTAAATATGGAGCAAAAATCAAACTTTTAAAAGCAAAGTGGCAACCAGGCAGCATGAAGCTGAGGTGACAGCAGTTGTCAACAGTCATCCCATACCCCCTTGAGTAGTTGTGAAGACCTATTCCTGAAATTGAAAAAAAAAACAAGTGTAAAAGTCCTGAGCTCTCTGTGATCAGGTACTTTGCTGAATAAACACAACTACATGTTCCTTCCTCCACGGAAAAGCCTAAGCAGCCTTGAACAATGTCAGCCATAATAACGCTTGGCTGGGAGGCAGGAGTTGGGGTCCAGGTTGGGTAACTGAGCACAGGCCAGCCCTTCCCCACGTTGGGCTTTAGTCTATGTGACGGGAGGTCCCTGAGGCCTCTCAGACACTGACATTTGGCAGCTCAAATGATTAATTTCCAAGACGAGAATGGAACTGAAGCCCTTTTGACAGCTTATAGCTTGGTAACTGCACACAGCTCCCAGGGATTCTCCTCTTCTGAGGTAGGTTAAGTGCCTGGGGTGATGGGAGACAGAGGGTGAAGAACACCAGCAGATGTTTGAAACACATTCCATGTGGAGAGGCGATCATTAGGGCTTGGCAGTAATTGGAAACTTTTTTGCTCTCCCTGAGCAGGAGGTGCCTAATAAAAAATGAAAGACTTTCCTGAAACGGAAAAACTTTTCCAGGTAAAATTTCAACAAAGGGTCAAAGTGTATTTGCTCTGTTGCTGGCTGGAACTGACAGATTTTGGGCCTGCACTAGGTTGGCCTGCATCTCCTGCGCTGTGCTGGCAGGCTGAACGGAGTTCCATTCTGCAGCAGGGAGATGAAAGATCTTGTGGGGGCAGGAGCACTGCTGGGGAGAAGGGCCAAAGGAACGCGAGAACAGTGGCTATGCCCCCAGCAGGTTCGCAGCCACACCCAGCAGGGCTGGAGGCTCCACCTGCATCACAGGCACTGAGGCCTATACCAGTCGTCCCTCTTCCTTCCTTAAGTGACTTTACCCAAGTTTCCCTTCTCTTTATGGGTTTCTATGGATAGAATAGTCGCTAACATGATCCCAGCTTCCATATCAGGTACATCACTGAGCTAAGTTAACACACATTCAACCCAACCTCAGCACCCTGCTACAGAGCTCAGTAGCTCCACGTTTAGAGAGAAGCCCTTTGGTAAGAGAAAAGGTTAAAGCAGCCTTTACCAACTTTAGCCCAAAGCAGGAATTCAGCACATATGAGGGTTTCTCAGGAGGGCACTCCTGGGATCAAAAGGATTCAGACCAATGTGCTTGGTGCTGAGAAAAGGAAGTTTGATTTTGAGCTGGTATCACCTTAGGAATAAGTCAGTCTGCAGGTAAAATAAGCCATGGTGGGAGAGGATGGCCATCTCCCCTAGGAAGCTTGGGGCTAAACTCAGGGAGAAAGTGAGATTCATGAATGACAGTGGTTCTCCCCTAGCGCATGAACCTGATGAAAAACCATGTAAAAAATGGGTCTATTTACAACTCCTTCAGGTCCACGGCCCAAACATGTTGCAGATAACAAACCCTGAGAATAAATTTGGACAAAGAGCCAAACAAGAAAATTGGACCATGTTTGGTGAGGTAGGTTTTCATCATATAGCTATCCTTCAGACCTGCACCACCCTGCCAGACTATGACATCACTCACTTCAGTTACCGCAACCCCGTGGCTTTGTATCGCTTGTTTTATGGGTGACAAGTTCAAAGCTCAGGAAATCACAGGGAGGAGGCAACAGTTACAGAGGGTATGGACTCAAGTTTGTCACTTGGCCATTCTTCCTTATCCTGCCTCACAGTTGGTGTAATTAATCTTAGCGTTTTGTTATTGTTGCTTGTCTGTTTTTGTGAAATATTTTAGTTCTAAAAGGCAAGAACAATCATTAGCGTAAGGAAAGATCGAGGCTGAGCCAGAAGCTGAGCTGTTGCTAAGGACCAGCAGTGTCCTCAGAAGAGAGGGTTTCTAGAAATAGAACAGGGAAGCAGAACATAAAACATAAAACTGCCAACACCTACCCAACCATCTCCTACTAAGAGGAAAAAGGTAACTTTGCTACTGAAAAATAATTCAAAGGCTCTAAAACAGGCACTTTTTTCCATAAAGGGCGAGTATTTTAGGCTTCATGGAGCATATAGGGTTAAAAACCAGTTAGCAACCTGGTACAAATATGGCCAATGTGCTGGCCCCAGATCTAGACTAGGCCACAGACAGGGTCACCTCATCCCTTTTATAACTACTTCCCCTCAGGCTAAGGAAGGCCTGCATTAGGAGGAGGCAGTAGAGTATAGCTTTAAGAGCATCAACTTTAGTGTCAGATTCCAGCACTCACTAGCTGCGTAATTTTGGGCAAGTTACTTACCTTCTCTGCCTGTGTCCTCCCCTGAAAACTGAGTGTAATACTTCAAAAGTAGTTGTCAGGTCTAAAAGAGCTTATTTGTATAAAGAGCTAAGAAGAGTACCTGACACATAGGGATTATAATGTTTTAAGATTTTATTGTTATGGGAGTAGAGGGAGAGGAACCAACACTCCCCACAGTCCATGCCACCCACAGCTGAGCAGCCTGCAGGAGTGGCTGCCCGAACTCCCAGACCAGCCAAGACTGCTCAGGACTCATTTGGGGAGGAGAGCTCATGAACTTGAATACCAGCAGTCACACCAAGGACTCTGCTCACAAAAATGCGAAATCACCACAGTGCAGCCCATAAGAAGTTTATTGTGTCTTCAAGACACTACAATGTAGACTCCTCTCCCGGAGAAGAGTCTTTCCGAGACAGGGAACCATTCTCATGATGAGTTGCTCATTTGTCATTTTCATAGGTAGCTGGATTCTTCCTCTTGGAATTTTCAAATTCCTGAGTCCCCCATGTGTAGAGAAGATAAAACGCTACAAATGCTTTAAAAAACGAAAAGTAATCGTAAGCAGAGGGCACTGTAAAACAAAGAGATTCCCACCCTATTTCCTGTATCAAAACAGATTCTGCTCTGTCTCTAGTTTTTAAAATACCATTTTTAAACCAGATGATCAAGAACAATCACCTCACACACCACACCCATTTTCTGGGTGACCAAAAGAGAAGGGTCTATATACCCAGGAAATTTTACCATCAAATCTTTCCAATCTCTCCCCTGTTGCACATTTTTAAATAGGTTTAATGAGGTAACTGAGATAAAATTAACATCCACTATTTAACCATTCTGAAATATACACTTCTGTGCGTTTTAGCAAGTTCACAATGGTGTGCTGCTGCACATTTAACACTCAGGAAGTTTGTCGCTAAGAAAGAAGTGGGTAAAGATGACCTCAGAGGGAGACGCTGCGGTCACACAGGTGCCCTTGGGCCAGCCATTTCAGTGCTCGACAACTCAGTTTCCCCATGGGGAAGACGGGGAGGGCGCTGTGACTAGTTCCAAGGGCCTTCTGGAATTTTCAGTGAGAAAACGGGTGTCTGGCCGGGGGCGCAGGGAGCACGGGTGCTGGGAGTCCAGCCCCCGTCCCCGGTCAGGGCACTCACGGGGCGCCGAGCGAAGGATGGATGCCTGGATGCGGCGCAGGACGTTGGGGATGCCCCTGCTGAAGTAGTGCGGGAAGGCGCGCTGCTCGAAGGGCGACAAGCTGTAGGTGATCACATGCCGCATCCGTGACAGCTTCCCAAACTCGCGGCCCATGGTGGCGGCGGCGCCTGAGGGAGAGCGGGGGCAGGCGCTTGGATCGGTCCCGGGACGCCCCGCCCCGCCCCCGACGGGCCCTCCCCGGCGCTCCCCATCCTCCCCAGCCCGGGCGGTGCCCCCACCCTCCTAGCGGCCACCGGGACCGCTCGGCCGGACCCCGCTCCCGCACCGGGGTCACCTCGCCCTCCACAGCCGCGGGACGCACCGGTTTCCGTCCGCCACTTCCGGTGGGGCCGGAAGCCGCGCGAGGAGCCGCACGTCACTTCCGAGGAGTACCATTTCCCGGCAGTCTCCGGGGCGGAGCCGGGGGCCCCCGTTCTGGAGAGAAGCGCTCTGGCCGGTGACCCTGTGGGTGGGCGGCGCCTGAGCCGGAGCGCGGGGCTCCGAGAAGGCCCCTCACCCTTCTCCTCAGCCCCCCGCCCCTCGGTGGAGGCGCAGGAGGCGGCCGGGGGCCGGGGACACAGGTGACCTCGCGGGGCGCGATGGCCGGACGCTGAGCACCTGCGACACCTTCCCACGTGGAGAGCGCCCTGAGGCCGGAGTCAGCGCCGCCGCCCGGCAGCGAACGCGGCGTTTCACTCGGTCGTGTGCAGTAGTTAAAACGGGGTTCGGGTCTTTCAAACTATCAGTGCCCCCAGTACCCAAATCAGGGACTCGGATCTGGGGCTTGCGTTGGCCCCCGCCGCCTGAGGATCCATTGCCGGGGTGTAAGACTCCCAGGGTGGAACAAAGACGTTTTCTCAAATTCAGCCACAAGTCTCCAAATAATGGGCAAGGTGGCGGTGAGAGGGAAGGAGAGGCTACTCCTATCCATGGCAGCCAGCTCGCCCGCACTCTCTGCCCAAGGTGGTTTGGCCTGGAGTCGGGTGGGGTGGGCAGGCAGGCATGCCCACCCTTCTCCCCTCTCCCTCCCAGGGAGAGGGGCGAAGGACGTTGCCTGTGAGGTGTTACCGTGTTTTCTGAAAATACTTTCTGCTTAGGAGTGTTGCTGTCCTGCGCAGCTGACCGCTGTACTTGCTGCAGGGTCTAAATGTTTTGTTCATGGATGTGCTGGCCACATGTAATCTAGGACTAAAGTCTCAACAGTTTGGGTGTGTTTTGTAACCCTGCTTCCTAGCCACCGGCCGGGCAGGCTTGGCAGGCCTGGAACTCAAACTCTACACACATACCTGTTTTAGCCTAAGTACCGCACACACCGGTTCTGCATCTTGTACTGCGCGTGTCGCTTTTTTGCCGGCACACAATCTCCTTAGGGGCGGCACTGGAGCTCTTCATGGTTCCATCTTTGTCTCATTTTTCTAAAAAGTAATCTCCAGCCTGGGTCTCAACTCCAAGGCAAGAACATAAGTACTAACAGTTCAGAACAAAAATATCCTAAGAAATCGACCATATGAGTGATTAATTAAAAAAGCAATACTTTCATGTATTTTCTAGCAACTGCAAATACCTCTAAGCCTTTCAACCAAATATATATAGGTGAAAATGCAGATATCAAGATATTATACTTAAAAATGAGTTAAGGTTAAAAGTCTTTTTTTTTTTAAGCATATTGCAGTATTCCAAGTATATATTCTATACTAGGCTACCTGGGAGAACTGGGTAGCCTAACAATTCTGTGCTCTGGCATTTCAGTGCCAATTGTGACTTTTCTTTCACCCTTCAAATCAACATGCAATAAATAATTAAGTACCTGAAAGTGGGAGAAGTGACGAGGATGAAGGAAGAGAAAGTAAAACCAGTACCATAAATTGCATAACAACAGATCTGCGTATCATGAATAATTATTCAGCTTTTCCATGGACTATACAACAATTTAAGCACCTAAGGAACATTTCAAGAATCCTAATCTCTTAAAAAATAAATGGTGTTTTTATTTTAAGATCTTTGCTCAATTTCTCTTAGCCTTTCAGGGACATATCTAGTGCATAAATGCCAGGAAAAAAGGAAAGGCAAATAACCAAATCTAATGAGGTTAAATTAGATAAATAAGGTGTTATCAGCTGTTTGATATACAACTGATAAAACATTATCTTCAGCTAGGTATCCTTGAGGTATAATTACAGACAAAACCCTAGCCCACCCACACACCTAAAACTTATTTAAAGAGATCAACCTAGGTGCTTCCTGGCTTTTAGGAAGAAGACTGGTATGGTTGTGTTTCTTGCTCGTTCTTCCAAGCCATGACGCTTCCTAGCAAATTCACTGTTTGGTTTTGCTGTTTTTTCCGGTTGTACTTTCCTACTGGCCTTGGTTCTCAGGCTTCTAGGAGAGAAGCTCCAATTGCAGGTAGTGCTGATTTGGAATCTGAAACTGAACCTTGGTCTTTGCTGCAGCCTCTTGATGGAAGGGACAGAGCTGGCCTCTTTCCCCCTCTCTTCAAGGTTCTGTCTGATAAGCAAGGTGGGGCCCCTAGGCTACAGCCAGACTCCAGAGCTTTGCGCTACATGAAGAGGCTCTATAAGGCATATGCTACCAAGGAGGGGATCCCTAAATCCAACAGAAGTCACCTCTACAATACTGTTCGGCTCTTCACCCCCTATGTCCAGCACAAGCAGTCTCCTGCGGACCAGGTCACAGGTGTGTAGGAGCAGATTGGTGAATGGGTAGAGGGAAGATGATATAGACCAGGCTGCATTTCAATTACAGAAATTTTATTTTGCACGATACTCAGTACCAAATTCAAGCAAACCCAGTACTTCATCTTTCTGTTTCTTCTAATGACCTCATGGGCTAAGGTGGGCTAATAAGAATTTTAGAGCTAGAAGAGACTTAATGGCTCTAACGGCCAAGGAAATTGTTTAAGGTCACAAAATCAAGACCGGAAATCAGGTATTTTGACTTTCAGTTGCTAATTCTTCCCATTCTACCAGTGCTGGCCTGAAAATGTGCCTAGAATATCTCATAGTGATTGGTGTGCTTTGTTACACAGGCTGTTTTCCCCTCGTTTAGTTGCTTTCTGTGAGAGGAAAGCCTAAGTCCCATTATGGAAGAGTAGGTCCTTACGGAAACAAAGCGTTAGTCAACAGTTTGACTCAGCACCTTGGTGAGTGTGTGTGAAAGGAGCAGAACTTTACAAAAATCTACCTTCACTAGCTTATGGTTCTAAACTAACAGGTCAATTGTGGATAATTAAAACCCTTCCTCCTTCTTGATGTCCGATTTTATTATAGTGGTTTTAGACCAAGTTTGTCCAACCCATGGCCTGCAGGCCATATGCAGTCCAGGACTGCTTTGAATATGGCCCAACACAAACTTGTAACTTTCTTAAACCATTATGAGACTCTTTGTGATTTTTTTTTTTAAAGCTCATCAGCTATCATTAGTATTAGTATTTTATGTGTAGTCCAAGACAATTCTTCCAGTATGGCCCAGGGAAGCCAAAAGTTTGGACACCCCTGATTTAGACCGTCCATTTGTTATCAATCTCAAGTGTTCCAAATTAACTTAGACAATTAAGCTTCCTTTATTGATGCCATCATTAGGGTTTAGAATGTCTTTTTAACAAACCTAGTGTTTTTAATTTAGTTTTCCCTCACAGGGGTGGCGAACCTTTTGGTGATTGAGTGCCAAAGTTTATGAAATAAGAGTATACTCGCTCGACTCGCGTGCCAACCCATCGAGTGAGATAGAGGTATCGATTATTTTTATGTCTATAAGAGCATAAACAATAATTTTTTTAATGGTATTCACAGCTCCACGTGCCGAAATAATTGCTCCGCGTGCCACTTTGGGCACACGTGCCATAGGTTCGCCACCCCCGCTCTAGAGACTCCAAGAGAAAAATGCTACTTTTGTTAGCTTCCTCTATTTTTGGAGCAAATTATTAAGCTTCTGAAACTTAAGAATGTAATGATTCCCTGTTTTAATTCACCATCAAAGTTGTTCCAACTTTCTGATGATAAAATATATACTTGTAGTTCTAGGAATTAGTTATGGTACTAATTACCTACATTTTCTTTCTTTTCTCTCTCTCTCTCTCTCTCTCTTTCTTTCTTTGGCTTGAGGGAATGGGAAAAGAAGGGAGAAAGCACATTACGAAGGACTAATTTCTTGATTTGACTTTCTATTATGTTCAATTTGTACAAGCACTACTGGTAGATTGTTTTCTCCCCAGGAACTGCTCCATCAGTGGACCTGCTGTTTAAACTGGATCGCGTTACTACTGTTGAACACTTACTCAAGTCAGTCTTGCTATACTCATTCAACAACTCAGTTTCTTTCCCCTCTGCTGTTAAATGCATATATAACCTGGTGATGAAAGGGCCAGAGTCTCTTAGGAAGGCTCCCTCTACAGCTCCACACTCCTTTACCTTTATCTCACAGTTTGAATTTACAAAGAAATATAAATGGGTTGAGATTGACATGACCACTCTCCTTCAACCTCTTGTGGCCTTGGACAAAAGAAGTATTCACATGTCTGTAAGTTTTACCTGCATGGAAGGCCAGCTGCAGCGTCCGTCAGCAGGGGACAGCCTGTTGAAGCCACTTCTCCTGGTACCCCCCTCACTGCTTTTATATCTGAACGACACAAGTGCTCAGGCGTATCACAGGTGGTATTCCCTCCACTATAGAAGGAGAACTTCACAGGCTCCTGACCAGAAGAGAGGTCTGTCCACCTATCCCTTGGGAGAAGAGGCTGCTAAGGGAGTAAGGTCTTCCCGTCACCGCAGAGGTCAGGAAGCTGTCAGCTCGAAATTGAAGAAGCCTCTGGTTCCAGCTTCTTTCAATCTGAGTGAATACTTTAAACAGTTTGTTTTTCCCCAAAATGAGTGTGAGCTCCATGACTTCAGACTTAGCTTTAGTCAGCTGAAGTGGGACAACTGGATTGTGGCCCCGCACAGATATAACCCTCGATACTGTAAAGGAGACTGTCCAAGGGCAGTTGGGCATCGGTACGGCTCTCCAGTTCATACCATGGTGCAGAACATCATCTGTGAGAAGGAGCTGGACTCCTCGGTACCAAGGCCATCGTGTGTGCCTGCCAAATACAGCCCGCTGAGTGTGTTGACCATTGAGCCTGATGGCTCAATCGCTTATAAAGAATATGAAGACATGATAGCCACAAAGTGCACCTGTCGTTAACATATGGTCCTCTAAACTAAACCTTGAGCCTCTTTGGCAAAGTGAATGCCCTGCACCTATCTGTGCCTTGGGAGAAAGCTTCATGGGTCAAATCTCTAAATATAATGCAGTGTGTCTTGTATAAGGAGGAACCGGTGTACATTAGCACAGTCTGTGGCATCTATCAGTGTAAAAAGATAGCATCTGCCTCTTTTATTTGCAAATGTAAATGAATATAATTCTTTTGGAGAGCTTTAAAATGTTTTCCCTGAGCAATTTTTGTTTTCTTTTTATGTCTTGTTTTTGATGTAAGAAAACTTAATTAGCATTAACTTTGGATGGAATTGCAGCTCTAAATAGACAATTCAGAATGTTTTAGTCTTATTTAATGAAAGAATAAATTTCTATCAGTGGCAGAAATTTTCTGTGTGTGTGTTCAGTAAATAAAGATGGCTTTTATATGGTCATTTGGGAGGCAGAAAAAGTGTGACTAAAAGCTAACCTTTTTTGGCTCAACATTTGATCTTTTTCAGCGTAAAAGAGAGGCTAACTTCTTTACCTAAATCCTGATGAAGTGAGGTTTGCTAGGAGTAGAGACTATGCAACAAAACCCATTTCTGTTGTATCAGCGTGACTGGTACAGAATATACTAACTGCTCATTAGATGGCTTGTATAAATTGGTTGATTCACATCAAACAATATAACAATTGTTCCATTTGTTTAAAGGAAATTGCCTTGCAGATTTTCCCAAGCAAATGGCAATAGTCGAGATTTAAAAAATTTATCTTCTTTGTATATTTAAAATCTCCAAGCCTATTGTCTTGTTTGTTTGTTTGTTTTTGCCGATTTTTCCCAGCTCCCATCATTCCACCCTCACATATTTCTTTTCGGGTGGATTTGGGACTGTTTCCACTAAACCAAGCGGGCAGTGACTGAGGTATATTACAGAATGAGTCTTGTTTGCAGATGAGGGCTTATATGTGGGTTTCCAGGGGCACAGAATTAGGGCTGAAGCAGTGATTTCTGTTTCAGAGTTGCTAAAATCATAGTCTACAAACCAACATTAACTCCTACATGCAAGAAGCACATGCAGGGAAGCCGGGATGGCTCAGCAGGTTAAGCACTCACTTCACAGCCCTGGGGACCATGGATCGAATCCCAGCCCTGGCCCCTGTGGACCCATATGCTGAACTGGAGTGTGCTTCCCATGAGGGAGGCCCCCAGTTTCGTTCTCGCCCCCTGTTTTGGCCCCTGGCTCAAGGGGGCATGCCTCCCATGTGGGAGGCCCCAGCCCAGTTCCCACCCTGCGAGGCCCCCACCCACCTGTGTGGAACAAAACCTCGTTGAAAACGGATGACATACAACTATGGAGATTGCTCTGGGCCCTCCCACTTCTCTCTGTCTCTCTCTGTCTCTGTCAAAAAGAATAAAATAAATCTTTAAAATAAAGAAGTACATCCATTCTTGTAAGTAATCTTTTCTAGTGCCTAGTGTCTAAAGAAGTCAGCTGGCATTTTGGTTGGGATTGTGTTGAATCTGTACATCACTTTGGGGCTTGTTGCCACCTTAACAATGCTAAGTCCTCCAGTCCATGAATGTGGGATGCTTTTTCCATTATTTAGATCTTTTCATTTCTTTTAATGAATCATGTATAGTTTTTTAGTATAAGTTTTGCACTTTTTATTGTTAAATTTAGTTTTAAGAATTTTATTCCTATTGTGCTATTATGAATATAATTGTTAATTTCATTTTTGGATTGTTTCCTGGTGCTATCTTGTATACACATTACAAACCCACATATACTGACATAAATGCTCTGCTTTCTGCTCATGATTGTTTTCCTCAAAAACATTTTCAGAAAAATGGGACTGAGACAAAGGGAGAAGTTTTAGGTGGCTCAGTTTCCAAATAATGTTACCATCTTGTGTAACTTAAAGGAATCATTATTCTTTTGTAAATGAGAATGACAGTCTAATAGATTAATGGTGTTTCAAGGGTTTTACATCAACTTCTGTCATTCTTAGGAGTAAAAAATAGCTGGAATGGAAAGCGTATGAGTAACGGTGGCAATGTGCAATTGAAGTTATTTGAAAGTAAATCTCCCTTAAATATGGCTGTTTTCAAATGGACCACAGGAAATATATGTAAAGGACTCCTCATAGTTCCTCAATTACCCTAAACTGATTTACTTTTTTTCTGAAATAGGAATTTGTTTTGTTCTTTATTTAATTTTTTCATGGCCTAGTTCTGTGGCTGAATGTAGAATATGGTCAGCAATTTAAAGATTTCAAAAAGAAGAAAATGAAGGGGTAATTCTGATGGAAGTTAAGTATCAAGGTCAATGCCAAAATTATGAGCAGAAAAATTGTTCATTCTTATAGTTAAGTTCTAAAACTGGCTGATTTTTGTATAGTGTTTGATGCTGCGGCTGTGTCATGATAGTTTGAACTATAAGCTTGGCTTTTAAAATTTTAATTATTTTTTTTTTACTTTTATTTGTAAATTTAGTTTCATTCATAAGACAGTGTTAATATTCAGGGCTGATATATCTGCCAAAGTTAAACTTCAAAGATTCTCTTCTACACAATTGAGGAGGATATACTAGGCTTCCAACTGCTTCCTCCATAGGAAACCTGTTTTTCTTGAGTTACTCTTACAAAAAGCTGCCTCTTTAGAAAATAAATGAGAAAGGACAACAGTGATTTAAATCTGGAAATTCAAGGATGAGGCCACATCTGCCTTAAATAGATGCATTCAGCTTTGGTATTTAGACCAGATGAGATATGAGGTCACCTAAATGTGATGAGTGTCTTAGTATGCCTGGGGAACAATGGGGCATGTCAGGAGCTGGTTTTACCTCTGCTCTGAGTTTCCTGCTCTTTATCTGTTTCAATCAACTTCTGTGTTACATTGAATAGTTTGTGTTTTACTAACTGCTTCAAGGGAAGCAGCCACTGGGACTTGGTTTAGAGCTGTTTAGACAGTCTGTGGGGGAAAAATCAAGTTGCTCTTTCATGGTGTAAAGGAGGAAGTACCCATGGTTATATAGGTGATAAAAGAAAAATGCTCAGATGGAAGAATTTGTTTTTGTTTTTCCTTGACAATAAAGGAAGAACTTGTTTTATATCAAAACTTTAAGTATCAGTTTTAATTTGTAAGTTTGGAGGAATTACAACTTCTAAAATGACAAATGAAATGAAATTAAAATATTTAAAATATCCTTTTAAAGATTTATTTTTTTATTTTTATTGTTTTTGAGAGAGAGAGAGATACAGAGACAGAGATAGAGAGAAGGGGGAGGGCCCAGAACAGTCTCCATAGTTGCACATCATTGGTTTTTCCACATAGTTTCATTCCACAGGTGGGCAGGGCTGCACAGGGCAAGAACTGGGCCAGAGTCTCGCCCCGGTGAGAACTGAACTGGAGGCACCCCCCAATTCAGTACATAGGTTCGCACGGGCCGGGGCCGGGACTCGATCACCGGTCCCCGGGGCTGGAAAGTGAGCGCTCAACCCACTGAGCCATCCCAGCTTCCCCTAAAATATCCTTTTAGAGGATGTCAGTCCCCAAATATTCCTTACGTAAACTTATATAGAATGGCTGACTGGATTGATACAGAAAGGTATGCTGTTTTATTCATTAACTGTTGTCTAAATAGAAGGAAAGATAAACACAGCCAGGAAGTGACACTTTATCCTTTACCAGAATTAATGAGCCAAATAACTTCTCTTGCAGTTAATTACTTCCTAATGCAGCTGAACTTCCCAAACCACAGATTTACTAGTCAATTCTTGGAAAGGGCCTTGATTTGTTAATATGACCAGGACTATTTCAGTATCCATTTGAAGAGTAGGATTTTAGAGATGGCCCGACAGTATTTCTTTGTCCTACCTTACTATGTGATGCAATTTGTATGGGAGAATTGAGTAATTGGATATATGTGGATAAGGGTTAACTGTACACTGTGGGCATCTTAAATGCTTTGTGAATGGTTTAGTCATTTATAGACTTGTCTTTGATGTTAGTGTCTTGATGTCTTGATGCCCTGGATGTCATTTTGGCTGTCTCAGAAATAATTAGCTCATTGAATAAATATTTATTGAACACTGACTATGGGCCAGGTGCTGTGTGTGGTTAGAACAGAATCTAATGTTCTCAGCTCCAGGAAAGATGTATCACCTACCAGAAATGGAGCGTTATTACCCTAAGTTCCATCAGTGAGCATTTGTCACCACAGAACACTCTGTGGAGAGATACATTTTGGGTTGGTACTACATAAGCAGGCTGAAGGGATTCTGAATTATCTTACTTTTAGGTTAGAAATTTTAAATTAAACTTGTTTTAAGATAATTGTATATTCACATGCAATTGTAAGATTAATAGATCTTATGTATCCTTTATCCAGTCCCCTCAGTGATACCATCATGAGTAGGATATTGACATTGATACAACTGAGTAGAAGTTTTTACTTTGAAATCTACCCTGGTCAAGGGAAATGTTGACCCTAACAGTAAAATTTTGATGTCTACTGTTGGAATTAACAGTTCAAATTTTTTTCATATTCTACCACTTCACTTCTACCCTTAAAACTTTGAGCCCTTTAAACTACAATTTTATTTGTTGAATGACTATTGGACACATACTACATGTCAGGCACTCTTCTAGATGCTGATGGAATAGCAGTAAATCAGAGTGACATGGCTCTCATAGAGCTCACATTATATTGTGGACAGACAGACGAATAAGTAAGCCACACGAGCCGTCATGTGCAAGAACCACTAGGCAGAACAAAAGGAGATGAGAACAAGCTTGTGTTCTGAGAACAGAAAGAGCTGGATGTGAATGGCAAGTGGGGTGGGAGGAGATGAGGTTGAAAAAGCAGACAGACCAGATGGTACAAGACCTTGTCGGCCAGGGCAAAGGGATTGCATTTTTTTTTTTTTAAGATTTATTTTATTGATTTTTGACAGAGAGAAACAGAGACAGAGAGAGACAGAAGGGGGAGGGTCCAGAGCAGTCTCCATAGTTGACAGCATTAATTTTCCATATAGTTTCACCCCACAGGTTGGCGCGGGGCTGCTCAGGGCAGGAACTGGGCCGGGAACCTCTCCCATAAGCCCCGGCAAGAACTGAACTGGGGGCACACCCCAGCTCAGCACGTGGGTACTCATGGGCTGGGGCCAGGATTTGATCCGGTCCTCGGGGCTTCAAAGCCAGCGCTTTACCCGTTGAGCCATCCCAGCTTTCCCAAGGGATTGCCTTTTTATGCCAAGATCAATAGACAGCCATTGAAAAGGCTTAATCAGGGATCTGAAATGACTGAATTCTAATTTTTTTTTTTTTTTTTTTAAGATCACTCTAAGTGTTCTATGTAGAATTGCTTGTCATGGGCTATTCTGAAGCAGGGAGAACTTTTGGGTTTTCGGGACTACTGTCATGGTTCAGATGCGAGATGATGCTGATGTGGACTATGACAGTGGACATGGGGATGCAGAGAAGTGAACTTGGAATTTATTTTTGTGGCTCTTTATTTGGCCTCTTTCTCTCTCTCTCTCTCTCTCTCTCTCTCTCTCTCTCTCTCTCTCTGAAGTTGTAGGACAGCAATGTTCTAGTAAGAGAAGAGACTTATGGTCTTATAGTGAAAGGAAAGGATAAAATGTATCCCATCCTTTGGCTTCATATTCCCATCTGCATAGAGGTGCTTCTCGATTGTAATTTTTCTTCGTTCTGTTTGTCTTCTTGCATTATTTCTTATGAGTTTTGTTTCTGTTTGTCTTAGTCCTTGCTTTTCATGTTAGAGGCTTTTCTCAAATGTCTTGTTGTCTGTCTGTAAGTGTAAAGCCCTAGAAAGCTACTGGAAGCTGTGTATGCGTGACGGGGTGAGATGTGTAGATTCCTGGGCACTTTGGTTTGAGGCTTCTATCAGTTTCTATAGGTTTCTTCACAGAAGCTTTATTCACTTTTCTGGTGGGAGAAAGATGGGGCAAATATATATACTTAGCTGCTGTGGTCTGGGAGCCCACGGTGCCAGGGGCTATGAGCTCTCGCCCATTCCCTTTTTATGCAAACACTGCTCCTCTTTCTCCCAGTGTCCACCACACCTGGAGTTCACTTGTCTGGAGTCTTTTTGATTCAACTCTTACACAGAATCAACCCCCAGCCTCCTGCTGGGTGGGGCCACCTAGCTGCTTGGGAAGGAGGAGCATATATTGGGGTGCAATGGTTCTATCCCCAGACTCAGCAGTCCTGACAGTCATAGCTGGCACCGTTGCCTTCCACATACATGGCATCCTCACCTCCTGAGCTTTCCCAGGACTCTGTGGTATGACCCAGCTAGATTCTCACTGGTATCCCCAACCCCAGCAAGTTTAGGTTCCCCCCCCACACACACACACACCATTTTAATTAGCTCTGCTCACTCTTCCAGCCAATTTCCAGCTTCCACAACTTTGTTCACACTCAGCTGCTGTGTTCTGCTCACCGGCTCTTTGCCTCTATCAGTATATTTGATATTCACTTGTTCTAATGTTGGTGGGAGGGAGTAGAGATAAAGTTGTGTGCTCAGTTCTTCAAGTCAAAAAGAGGTGCTTCTGTAATCATGTAAGTCCTTGTTCAAACCTCTGCTTAGAGAAAACGGATAAGAAAAGTCTTTAGCAAATTGTAATCTCTTTATGACCTGCTAAGACCTTTCTATGTTCTCTATTTGATGGCTTCCTTTAACTTCTCCATCTCATCTGTACTCAGTTAGTTTGAGATAAGAAAAGTAGAAGTATTTCTAAGGTAGGAGCACATCCAATATTTGGACTGCAAACCATATTTAACATTAACAAGTTCCTCATCAGATAGTCTTAACTGGCAGAGCTAAACTACATGACAATAAATAATCTGAAGTTTTACCTAAATGTAGGAAAACTGAGTTCAAATGTACCTTTAGAAAAGGGGAAAAACAGGCTTAACAGTTTACTAAAGTGAAAACGCAGGTTAACGTGCCCAGCTTGCATTGCATCATCTGCCAGGAAATTTTGTCGTGTGAACTTTGTGAATCACTGCATGGTTGGAGACCTAACCAGGATCACAGGCTCGCATTGTGCTCATGCCCTTGACCATTACCAAACTGGAAAACGTGGGTAAAGGGCTAACACAGGGTTGCGGAGATGAAAGAATCTTGGAGATTTACTGAGTTGATGCTACAGTGAGCGCTTCCCGGAACTGAAGTGCTCATGGCTTCATCTTACATCCTTCACCAGCAAAACTACATACAAATGAGATTTTAAAAAAAGTATCCCCAACAGAGCAGCACTTGCCTTATTACCACTCATCAGGATCATACTAGAGAGAAACTGCAGGCACACCCCAGGGAACAGAGTAATTAAAAGCATGAGCTTTGGAAACACACTGGCTATAATTTTGGGCAACTGAGCAAACCTCTCTGAACAGTTTCCTCACCTGTAAAATGGGGATGGTAATAGTGCTTATTTCATAGATTTGTTGTGAGGATTAAATAAGTTAATACATGGAAAGAGCTTAGAACAATATCTAGCAGTCTCACTGAGTGCTGCTTTTATTATGGCCATAATGAAGATGCTCTGAAGCTGTGTGGTCCAGTACAGTAGTCATGAGTGAGAGGAGGCTTTTTTTTTTAATCTTTTTTTTAAAGATTTATTTATTGTTTTGAGAGAAGGTGAGAGAGAGAACGAGAGAGAGATGGGTTGGCAGGGGGTGGGGTGGGGGTGAGCAGAGCAGTCTCCACAGTTGTACATCATTAGTTGTGACATGGTTTCATTTCACACAGCTGAATGTGGGGCCACACTGGGCGGGAACTGAACTCAGGGCCTCCAGCATGGGAGGCAAGAACCTTTGCTGCTGAGCCATCCCAGAGGTTACCAGGTGTGCTTCAGTTCAGCATGGGCCAGGGCCAGGATTTGATCTCTGGACATCACAGTTGCAAGGCAAGTGTTCAACCTGCTGAGCTATCCCCGCATCCCCAATATGTGGCTATTGAGCATTCCAAATGTGACTAATCAAAATTGAGATAAGGGGAAGCTGGGATGGCTCAATGGGTTAAGCACTTACTTTGCAGCGCAGAGGACTGAGGATCGAATCCCGGCCCCGATCCATGTGCTGAGCTGGGGAGTTCCCCCAGTTCAGTTCTCTCTCTGTCTCTGTATCTCTCTCTCTCTGTCAAAAACAATAAAAAAATTAATTAATTAAAAGAGTAAAAAAGCAATTAATAAAAAGAAAAATTTGAGATGAGCTGTGAATGTAAAATACACATCAGATCTCAAAGACTTTGTATGAAAAAAAGAATGTAAAATATCTCATTTACTTATATTGATTACATGTTGATGTGATAATATTCTGAAATATTGGATTTATTTTGATATATTAAATATATATATTATATATATATACATATATATATAAATCTATTTTACTTATTTTTATTTATTTTTTTTTTTTTATTTTTTTTTAAAGATTTATTTTATTGATTTTTGACAGAGAGAAACAGAGACAGAGAGAAGGGGGAGGGCCCAGAGCAGTCTCCATAATTGACATTAGTTTTCCATATAGTTTCACTCCACAGGTGGGCACAGGGCTGCGCAGGGCAGGAACTGGGCCGGGAGCCCATAGGTCCTGCAAGACATAGGTCCTGGCAAGAACTGAACGGGGGGCACACCCCAATTCAGCATGTGGGTCCTCATGGGCCGGGGCCGGGATTCGATCCTCAGTCCTCGGAACTTCAAAGAGAGCGCTTTACCCGCTGAGCCATCCCAGCTTTCCCTATTTTTATTTTTCTAATGTGGCTAATTTAATGTAGATAATTTAAAACTACTCACATAGCTTATATTTCTATTGGACAGCACAACAGTCTCTTTCTTATATGATTTCACTTTAAATTCTACCTTGATATTGACCCCTCCCAAGGTAGAGCTCATGACACTTCTAAAGTACACACATTATATATTTATTACTTAATCTGATACATTTACCGCCTCCTATGCTATATGTGAGCTTTCTCTTTTGAATAGTGATACTCAAATGTACTTCTCTCCTCTTATTGAACCGCCCAAGCATGGTGGAATCACTCGTGGTAAAAGGTCACAGCTCTCCCAGGTGAAAACAGTCAGTTTGAGGGGTGAGGCACAGGAGGCGATATCCTTGAAACACCCTGTAATTCCTGCAGCTGTCTTTGGAGTGCAATTCTCAGGGCCTGTCTGATCATCTTCTCTACCCAGTCAAAAGAACTGATAGAACATAGGACTCTGCCCACCAGGAAGACTCTGGACCTAGTTCTGCCAAAGTTATTTTTCTTTCACAAAACTACATACTGTACATGAAGCTGAGAACTACCATGTATATACATGTTTGGTGTCAGAATCGGGATATGCCTTGACTTGATTGGTCTTGTGAATAATTTAAGTATTCTCATTATGATTTCATCAAGGCAGATCAAAATTGGTTAACAGCTAGCACTAAATTATATACTTTTGAATGGACTCCTTGTGTATTGTTACTAAAGACTCTTGTTTTTAAAGTAATGAATAGACTTAAATTCACCCTGAATAATAATTTTTTTAAAGCCACGTGACCTGCATGCATATGAATATCAGAACATGTGGCCCATAGATAAACTGAGATCATGAGGCTTGCAAGGTGCTTTCTGGTCTGTGAGCAGATGGTGCTCTGAATAAGTAAATTAGTGTGACAATATGGGAGTTTTCTTTCTGCATTTAGAAACATGCATTAAAATGTCAGGATGGTTTGGAGTCCTTGGACCGGGCCATCTCTTGCTTTGTATATGAAGATCCTGAGCAAGAATGAGCCAATGTCAGCAACAACTGTTAACTGTGTGTGTATGTGTGTGTATAACCACACATGCACATATATAGAGAGAAAGCCACATACCATAAAATTCGCCATTTTTAATTATACAATTTAGTGATTTTTTTTCAGCACAACTCACAAGTTTGCGCACCACTATCTAATTCTAGAACAGTTCCATCATCCTAAAAGGAACTTTTACCAGTTACTCACTCCTCATTCCCTTTCCCCAGCCCCTAGCAACCACTAACATGCTTTCTATCTCTATGAATTTGCCTACTCTGGACATTTCATGTAAATAGAATCACACAACATGTGGTCTTTTTGTGTGGTTTAGCATAATGTTTTCAAAGTTCATCCATGCTGTAGTAGCATGTATCAGTACTTTATTACATTTTATGATTGAATAATATTCCATAGTATGGAAATATGACAGTCTGTTTTCCATTCATCTGTTTATGGCCATTGGGTTGTTTCTGCTTTGGAGCTATTATGAATAATGCTGCTATAAATATGTATGTACAAGTTTTTGAATGAACAGTGCTTTCAGTTGTCTTGGCTATTACCTAACTGTGGAGCTGCCAGGTCATACGGTAATGCTTTCATTGTGTGATGCACTGACAAGCTGTTTCTAAAGCAGCTGCACCACTTTCCGTTCCCACTCACGGTGAATGATGATTCTGATTTCTCTACATCCTTGCCAACACTTTTGTCTGATTATAGACATTCTTGTGGGTGTGAAGAGGTAGCTCATTGTGGTTTTGATTTGCATTTAATATTGAGCATCTTTTCATGTGCTTATTGGCTATTTGTATGTCTTCTTGGGAGAAAGCTCTATTCAAATACTTCAATCATTAAAAAAAATTGGATTATTTGTTTTTTATTTATGAGCTGTAAGCTATTTAAGCATATTAAGGTGAATCCAATTTAGATAAAGCACCCGCTGCTTTAGAAAGATCAGAGGGTTGCAGTTGGACTTTATTTTTTGTTCTTTTCAGGAACTTACAAAGTTTTTTAAAAGAACCCATGTTCACAGAGTAACTATGACCTAGGACCTATTGCTATCACTAGTAAAGATTATTAATCCTAAGAACCAATGCATAAAATCTGGAAACCCAAATGAACTCTCCTGGAAATCCTTGCTTCCTGTGCATGCAGCAGCCCCACAGACCTCTCTTTGCTGTGCCTGAGGGAGTGACCAAATCAATCTACTCTGAAAAGAAAGCAGCCCTTCTAGCCTGCTAAGTCACATCTTTTTGTGAAAACCACCAAAAGGAGAAAGCAAAACAAGAATTGTAGAGACCTGAAGAAAATGACCAGTCCAGGATCTAATGCTGCTTTAAAGGTGTTTCCCCTAGTGAAGGCTGCTGATGAGTCTGACAGGGCCGGCCACCAGGCCTTCCAGGGGTGGCTGATGCCAGGGCAGAGAGGGGTTGGCAGCAAGAGCAGGAAGTAAGGATGCTGCTGATTTCCTTGCTGCCTCTTGCCTTCCAGCATATGTGTTCTGTGTCTCTCACCTTAAGCAATGGGCCGACTGGCACATGGACACTCAATATTGCTCTCTGATTAAATGATTTCTGTTACACAATCACTTCCATAGGCAAGCCACTGGTGCCTAGAATGCTGTTTGTATAGACTTCCCCTCACACCTCTCCCACAGCGCTTACACACATATGCACATGCATGCTAATCACTGGGTCTGAGAGACGAAGAAGGCCACCTGTGAACTCGCAGAACGTTGGAATGACACACCTGTTCCCTTGAGTTCAGGTCCACCAAATGCACCCATTCAACAAGCATGGACATTTGTTCTGAGCCTGGGACAGCAAGGCCTGGTTCTTTCCTACAAGAGCTCACAATCTGTCCCGTGGGGCATACAGACAAGTAAATGACCATGTATTTTACAGTGTAGTAGTAGGTGGAGCAAGGAACAATGAATTTTTCCTATATCAAGGAAGGCTTCACTGAGGAGGTGATACTTGGCTCGGGGATTGTGTAACAGCATCATGACAGGTTCTTTACCAGGGACATTTACTAATGCTAGTGGGAAGAAAAGAGGAAATGTCACATATGCCCTGTCCTCTTGGAGGGCAGCTATGGGTTGGTAGCCTATGCATTGGGGTCTCCAGGCGGGCCTACCTTGGCCTCACATCAATTTAGTCTTTTGGCCCATGCTGGTGTGAAAGAAAACTAACAGGTAGAATCCAGGGCAGCCCTCTTTAGTGCAGGAATAGGCAAAAGCAACCGATCTCCAAATTCTCTTGCCTTGGATTTTATGTTTATCAAGAGAAATCTTGTTTTTTTATTTTATAGCAAATGTATATGACTTTGACCAGGAACTTGCCTGCTTTGTGTTTCTCCTGCACTGCTTTAACCTGTTTCCTGAGTCGCTGGTTTGGAGACTGCATGAGACTTGTTAGAGGGTGTCCAGTCACATCAAAGGGTAGGGACTGTGTTCCCTTAGTCCCAGGGCAGCAATGGGAGAGCTCTCTTGCCTCTTGCCTGGTGGTTGCTTCCTCCAAGGAGAGAGTAGCTCTGAACACTCAAATCTGACTAGATTTTCCTCCTGCCTACCACTGGCATCCCAATATTAATAGATACCTAGGCTCTGTATATGAAACTTAGTTTCAAGCAACAGCAACCAGCTGTGCCTGACTTACTCAAAAAAGCAACGTTCTAGGTGTCTGGTGGTTCACAGAACTGACTAGAAGTAAAGGCAGGAGGACCAGGCTATGAAAATAGGCAGGCACCAAAGGAGGCTGGGCAGCAAGAGCAGAAGACAGGTTAGAACTACCATTGTTATACACCTTGGGACTTAGTTTCTCAACTGTCCCTGCATCTCTATGTCATTCACATGACTCCCAGTTCCTGGAGGAAGCATCAAACCCAGGCCTTAAGACTGACTGCACTATGGCTAGGCTGGCTTTCAAAGTGGGAGGATGGCTCTGACTCCCACAGATCCACACAGTTTGGGAGTCCCCCCAAGAAGGAAGGGTCCAGATGTCCACAGCAGCCCTCTTGGAAGGAGGGGAGTAGTGAGCAGAGTTTAGGAGACGAGCTACTGATAGTGTGAGCAACACCCATGGGAGACCCATGGTGTGTAAGGCAGTCCTTAGAGATAAAATTGGGCCTGGCATTTAGTCAAGATTAGGAGAAGCTGAAGTGAGGAATCGCAATAACTGATGCCATTTACTGACGGCCTAGGAGCCTGGTGCTGAATACATGTGATGAAATTGCATTTTGTCTCCACTTGGCAAGTATGCAGCAGTCCCTCTGCCTTAAGGATGAGGAGGTGGGGATGCAGGAAGGCTGGCGCATCTCCAGGGCCTTCCGGCTCCTGGCAGTCACACGCAGGCCAGCCAGGCCTTGGGCTCAAGCTCTTCCTACACTGCTTTCCGTCAGCCAGGATCCACTGTTCTGTGCTTAGAAGTCATAGGCGGGACGATGAGTCTGTGGGAATCCATCTGTCCCTTCCAGGCAATGGCTGTTAGTTGCTATTTGCCCCAGAATTCCTTTGGTGTCACCCCATTAATAGACATATCCCGCCTTCATCTTGCTATGCGATTTGCTAGAAAAGTCAAAAGCAACTTTCTACATTTTTTTTTGCTTGTTTTAATTTTTCTTGATGCTTTGTTTGAAGTAAAGATAGCTGCTAACCAGACTGTGTGTCCATGTGTATAGTCACATTCACCCCTGGCAGGGTCCTAAAACCACACAAACCATGATGGATGCCAGACACATACACCCAAAGGTTTTAGAATAATGTCTCCTCCATGTGAATACCTGACCAGATATGTTCATTAAAATCACCGAGATTGGGGAAGCCGGGATGGCTCAGTGGATTAAGCGCTCACTTTGCAGCGCCGAGAACCGGGGATCAAATCCATGCCCCGGCCTGTGCGGAACCATATGCTGAACTGGGGAGTTCCCCCAGTTCAGTTCTCTCTCTGTCTCTGTATCTCTCTCTCTCTCTGTCAAAATAAAAAAAAATAAAAAAAATATTAAAATCACCAAGATTTTCTGGTATTTTCTTATTTATTTATTTATTTATTTACTTACTTATTTTTAATTTGAAGATCTAATTGGCTTTAATTAAGCTATTCATTAATCGGGCAGTATTCCATCTAGCAACTGGAAGGGCACGCCCCTAAAATCTCCAAGATCTTCTAAGTGAATGTTAAGGGCATGCATTACCTGTTTCCAGAGCCAGCAGCCAAAATTCATCTCACATGCATGTGGCACGCTGTGAGCCAATCCTGTCCCAAGTCCAGCACACAGCTTCCGTGTGCAGCCCTGGGCCAGGAGCTCTAGAATTCAATTGTTCTCCCACTGAAAATGCTGACCAGGTGACTCCTTGGCAAACAGCAGCGAACAGAAGGGCACTTTTAGGAGCGGGGCTGTTTGGAGACTGTCTCACCCCTTTGTAAGGGCCTGAACACAGAAGGGGCAGTCTGACGATTCCTGCACTTGAGCCAGTTGTTGCCCTTTCTGGGCTATGCTCTTGGGGATCTACTTCAGAACCTGAGTTAATTTCTATGCTTGAGAACCAAAATGAAGCACAGGGGACCAGAATAGGGAAGTAGGAAAGCTCACCTGACCTTATTTGTTCTGAGTCCACTGGAGTAGGCAGGAGAGAGCCTGCATTCATTCATCTATCTCGTTTATCCTCTCTTGTCCAAAGATATGTGGGTAACATCTGAATGAGGGCAGAACCAGGAGGATGGAATGAGCCCAGGTCTGGGGCCTGAGGCCCAGCTAGAGAAGAAAAGCTGAGTTATTATTAGCAAATCAAACAGAGGCTGGGGTGTCACCCAGTGTCTAGGGAAAAGGTGATATATGTGTACTCAATAGGAATGTGACAATCCAGTGTTCGTTTCCAGGAACTGCTGATCTGAAAGGGAACTTTGGATCAATCCCTGGGACAACCAGTCCCTCCATGCTCACCCAGAGGCCTTGCCTGTCAGAAGTCCCCAGGGAGAGGGCTCCACACTCCCTCCACTTTCTTCTTGTGGCTGCTTTCCCATAAAGCCCTATCTTTGGACCAGTGCGGTGAAGTCAGTGCATAATTAAAAGCAAACAAGTTCGCCCCAAGGGAACATTTACAAGTTAAGGAGACATTTGTGTATAAGCAATGATTCATGCTTTGTTGTATTTCCAAAAATAGACATGGCTTTGTTGAAAGATTTCTGGCCTCTCATGATTTTAACCAATATATGACTATCTCTGAATTAAGAAGATAGCTAAGCAGCCGCCGTCTAAAATAGATACATCTGCCTCAGCCATGGATTGCTACCATGGATTAAAAAAAAACAACAACACAAATTTGGGAAAATATTTGCCACACAGGGGGAAAATATTAATTGGCTTAATACCTACATAAAGAGATCTTATAAATCAATAAGAAAAAGATTAGTAATCCAGTAGAAAAACGGGCAAGAAAATGGACAGCTCACAGAAGTTAATACAAATGGCTTTAAAATGTATAAAATGAAGTGCTATTTCCTTTATTTAAGCAAATGGAAATTAAAACAGTGAGATACTATTTTCACCTTTCAGATTTCAGAGATCAAAAATTTGATAATGGGCTATGTTAGTGAAGATGTAGGAAAACGGGCATGCTCATATATTCATAGGAATATAAATTGGTATAACCTCTTTGTAAGAAATTTGACAATATCAAATTTATATAGTTCTCTGTTACTGTGTAACAAACTACCCCAAAACTTAGTGGCTTGCATGTTTGTGATTATTTTGCTCATGATTTTTGAAGGCCAGAGTTTTACTGAGGAAAGACTTGGTTGGGTGGTTCTTTTCTAATCCATAAAGTGTCAGCTGGAGTGGGTGGCACTGAAGGATCTATGTCTGATTAATCTTTTAGGAATTTATCCTACAAGTAGACTTACAAATATGAGCAAAGTATGTGACCAAGGATATTCATTGCAGAGTTAGTAATAGCAAAAGACTGAATTAACCTAAGTGTCCATCAATAGGGGATTGAGCTAAACAACCCAATTTATTTATGCCCACACAATGGATGACTAAGCACCTGTTAAAAAGAATGAGAATGAGGGAAAGCTGGGATGGCTCAGTGGGTTAAGCACTCGCTTTGCATCCCCGGAGACCAGGGATTGAATCCCGGCTCCGGCCCAGGCGAACCCATGTGCTGAACTAAGGTGTGCCCCCAGTTCAGTTCTTGCTGGGGCCTATTCGGGAGGCTCCCAGCCCAGTTCCTGCCCTGCGCAGCCCCGCGCCAACCTGTGGAGTGAAACTATATGGAAAACTAATGCTGTCAACTATGGAGACTGCTCTGGGCCTTCCCCCTTCTCTCTGTCTCTCTCTGTCAAAAACCAATAAAAAAATAAAAAAAGAATGAGACTGATACAGCTCTATGTACTTATATTGAATAAGTTCACATAACGAATAACTACAAATAACTTGAATAACAACAACAACAGAAAAAACAACTAAACTTCGGATAAAAAAATCAAGGTGCAGAACACCTTGAAAAGGTACCTATGGAAAGAAATGTTTTGACAAACCCTTTACAACCCCCTAGAAACCATGTATGACAGCCCAGCATATGTGAGACTGCTGAGACTACACAGAGGGCGAGTCCTGACTGCACTGCACCTCTCCTCCACTCAGTTCTTGCCCTGCTCTGTCAGAAGTACTATACAAACCTTGCTCTCCTAGGAAGGCTGAGTGGCATCCATATCTTACAATGCTTTTCACTGGTCGTGTGAACGGCCTTTGGAACCAGCCATCGTGGGGTTAAATTTTGCCTCTGCTGATTATGAGCTACTTGACCTTGATGAGATATTTGAGCTCTCTAAGTCTCAGGAATAACAGAGTTAAAAAGCTAAGTAGAGCACTTAGCACAGTGCCTGGCAACAAAGATGTGGTCTTTAGCGTCCAAACCATTGTTACCTAAATCTGACAGAAAATGAGTGGGCACCAAAGGCAGAAACCACAGAGACTTGTGAGGTGGGTGGTTGCTTTGGTATGGCATCGTCAGTTCAGGCTGCAGGTGCCAAACTACATGGAATGAAGACCTATCACTTTCCCACCCATCAGAGAGAGCCTGGCCGGGAACATGGAGGTCTGTGGCTCTACCCGTGGCTAAGCCCAGTCACCTGGAGGGCTCTTTAGAAGAACTCTCCCAGGTCTGGGAAAGCACTGAGATACTGAGGAACACAGGTATGTTTTTTTATGTAGCAGGGAAACATGAAAAATATGTGCATGCCCCCATCCTCTCCACGACCACTAAAGGAGACTCCAGCTTTGTAGTAGTTTTGTCCCCTTTCTCTCCTCCATGGTTCTTTGGGCTTTTGTAATAAAGAAATATGAACTGCCAATGCCCTCCAGGCAAAGACCACCAGGAAGACACCCGCAGTTGAACACATTGGGTTTATTGCTTGTGCCAGTGAGGAGGAACACACAGCAAGAACCACGGGGCATCTCAGTAAGAGGGTGTTAGAAAGGACTACAGGATTTGGGTTTGTTAGTGGTTTTGGAGAGAATCAAAGGAGCAGGACTTGTCTGGGTGTTGGGTGCCATCAGGAAGCAAGAGCAATTCTGTGATTGGGTATATTAATAAATCTTAACTAGAAAGAGACATGATTTTAGTGAAGCTAAAAGCTGCAATTGGAAAAGAAACAGCAGTCACTATTAAACGGGACAGAAAAATGTTTGGTCATTTTTGTTACATGGACAACGTTCATGGTTTGTCTGTGTTCAGATCTGACCGCAGAGTGGTCTTGTTTTTGTCTTGATCCATCCTGGTTACAGAGGGCCTTGTCTGATGTTAATGTCCTGTGAAATTATTTGGGTACCACAGGACAACATCAAGGCCTTGGCTATGCATGGCAGTTCAGCTCTTAGTAACACCAAGAACTAGCTTACAATACCAGCCAACTTCCAAATGTCAGGGGCTGCTTTTCTTTTTCTCAGAAAAGAGACTGGGAGAGAAGTGGGTGAGCTGGATTTCTATTTCCTGGGAGTTAGGCAGAGAATTTCTGCAGCGTTTGCAAGAGAAATAAGGGGGCAGGAAGGTGGAGTGGGTTAATAAAAATTTCTGTGGGCACTGTTCACTTTGTGGCTGTCAAGAAACACATTTTTTTAAATATAAAATTATATATAGAAATTAAAAATTTGAGTAAGGTTTGGAATTGCCTCTTTGAAGTTATGTTTCTTCTATTGTAATACTGCTCTGAGACCAACCATATGGATCAGGGTCTTAAAAGGGAAGGCTTTCAAAGCCAAGAGCTTCTGAGCCATTGTCTGAGAGCCCAGAGCTACAGCTGAAGCTGAAGGCTGACTCAGGATGGTGTTCAAAGGAGCAAGGCCACAGGCACCAATCAGAATCCAGTCTTAGGTGCCTGCTGCCTCCACCTCGAAAACCAAGTTCCCTAGGCTCCCAGTGCCTCCAGAAATCTGCAACCTTGACCCCTGGTCTGAGTTCTGGGTCCCAGTTATTCCCACCAGCAAACCTTATCAGCTATGGATGGCACGGCAGGGGACGCGCCCCTGCCCCCAGGAATGCTGATTCTGTGGAAGAGTGAGGGCAGCCCACAGCAGAGAGACCTCGAGCTGACGGCGCTCATCAAAGGCCCCCCGCCTCTTCCACGGATGGAGCATTTCCTGGCAGAGTCAGTATTCATAGGACAGAGGTGTGGAAAGTGGGGGTAGGAGAGGCTGAGGACCTAGCAAGAGGGTGGAGCACAGTGGCGGATGAATGCAGAGCATTCTTCAAAGATGGAGAGTCCTGAAAGGGAAGCACCTTGAGAGCCAGACTCCAGCCTGTGAACCCCATCTTGGTCATAGGGAGTCTGCACCTACAGGACCCACTGAGAGCAGTGGGAGGGAACCCTCAGCCGTTCCCCCTCTGGTCCAAGTGGCCGGCCAGGAGGGCCTAGGCTAGGGTGACCAGACGCCCCAATTTTTAACAATTTGTCCCGCGTCCTGCAGCGTTTTAAAAAGTCCCGATTTTTGGAAAGAATGCACAACAAGCTAGGGAACAGCGGGAGATAGACCACATTTTTAATCAAGAACCCCCCCCACCCCCCACCCCCACGCAACCCTGGTCAATGGTGTCCCGCTTTACCAATGTTCTGCAGTAGTGGCAGAAATGGAAAGAAAGGGGGCAAAAATGGAACGAAAGAGCTAACGGCGAGTCAAAGAACTGGAAGAGTTTTGGAAATGGGGGTTCTGGAGAGTTGTTCAAGAGTTCTGTTACCATCCGAATGCACCGTGCTCAGAGGGACGGGGGCAGAGGCATGAGCCCCGGGCAGGCCTGTTTTCTTGGCCATTTGTTAAAGAACAGGGGTGGACGTCTGGCAGCCTTGGCGCCCATCTTGTCCTCCCCGCCCAGGGTGCTTCGGGGGCCACTAGGGACCCAGGCGCTTGCACCACGGGCACTGAGGAGGCGAGCGGGCGAGCGCCGCAGTCGCCCTTCCTACCCCTACACTCCCGCTTCTCCGCTCCGAGCAAGAGGCGTGAGCCCGGCGGGGAACGAGGGTCCACTCCCTAGCTCGGGAGGGGCGGGCGGCTCCCAGGGCCGCGCTCCCGCCCCCGGTGTCCGGACGTGGCGCCAATCCCGCGGCAGCCGGAGCCTGGAGGTGGGGTCCGGAGTCGGAGCCCGGGGCTCTGATGTCACCACGCGGCCGCAGGCGCCCAGGAGCGCGCCTCGGGCTGGGGTTCAGGTAGGCGGCCGGGGCCGGTGGTGGGTCCGCGCCCGGCTTTCGGGAGGAGGCCGGGCGAGCCCGGCGGGGCGGGCGGGGGCGAGGGGCTGCAGGGCCGCAGCGCCGCTGTGCCGCTGGGTCTGGAGGTGTGTGCGCGCGGGCCGAGGCGGCCGCCGCAGGCCGGGGGCGGGTGCAGACCCGCGAGCGCGGAGCGGACGAGGGAGCGCCGTGCCCGCCGCCGCAGGAGGTCTCACTCCGCCACACCGCCCGTCCCGCGCCCACCCTTGGGCTGCGAGGCCGCTGGAGAATCGGGTCCTTCCCGTTCAAGAGCCTGCTGCCCGCCAGCTTGCGTTCTGAGCCCTCCCTCCCCGACGGCGAACCCAATAGGAAAGGTGGGGAAATGCGCGGGCCGGCGGCCATCCGCGCTCCCGGCGTCCCCGAGACCCCGCTCTCTCGCAGCACCGCGTGACTCTGCCGCCCCCTGCGGTCGCCAGGCCTGCGCCTCTCTCCTCCCTCTGGCATCTGGACTCAGCGCTCGAAGCCCAGGTATGTGGTCCGACCGCACTGAGATCTCCTACCCCAAGCGCCGCCAGCATCCCTCATATTCTGGGTGGCGATGAGCGAGGGCTTCTGGGAGAATGGGGGGCTGTTGGGGACTGGGAGAGCCATGGGACTTGACCAAATGACTGCCCGACTAGAGCTGGTCTGGGGTGCTGGATTTCAAGACACAGCTCAGGACCCAGAAACTTCATCTGGCAGGGAGACTGAGGTCCAGGAGCGCCCCACAGTGAGCGTGGTCCTGAGGGAAGCCCATCCTGGAGGGGTGACCTGGATGACCTCTCCACGGAGAGGTCAGGTTGAGGTGGCCTTCAAGAGGGGTACCATTTAATTCCCAGTTGTTGGTCGGGTGAGGTCGTGTGCCTTTCTGGTCACCTTACCTGCATCTGCTCCCCTTGCCTTGGTGAGAGGTTTTACTCACTGGAAGCTGGCTTCATCTGTTGCCCCAACAACCTCTAACTAAAAACCTGGGTCGGCCTGCTGGCCTGGTCCAACCTCTCCGCTGAGGTCCAGACCCACATCCCAACTTCTCAACTGCCAGGCTTGCCACAAACAACGCAAAGCCCACAGGCCCCCAGACTGAGTGCACGCTGGACACCCTGGCCTTTCCCCATTGCAGTTTCTTCCTTCCTGAGCCTGGCATGTCTGCCTCCCAGGCTCCAGCTCCGAATGCTGAAGTCACCGTTCTCTCCTTTCCCTCTCTTGCTCTACCATTCAGGTGGCATATCACAAATGCGCGCCCCGCCACAGGATCCCAGTCTGGCAGTTTTCTAGCGGGGGCTCCATGCTGCTCCACTGCTCTGGAGAGGCTTGGCCAAGGCCTGCAGAGCTGTTTGAGCAGCAGCCTCTAGGCTTCTGTTCAGTGTAGGCACTGGCTCTGCAGCCCTGCCCATGGCTGGTACTGAGCTGACTCCAGGGCTCCTGGGGTGTGGCCAACCCCAGCCGCAGGGGCTGGTGGGTTTCCAGAGGCTCCCTGCAGCCGGAAGAGTGTGAAAACGTGCCTTTTGTGCTGAGACCCAAAAATGCACTGAAGGACCCTCTTGGTATAGCAGGTCCTGCAGAGGTGTATCAGCCGAACGGGGCCAGCACAGCAAAAGCATCCTCTAGATAAGTTAGGGGCAATAAGAAAATAAATGTGTTCACACATTTTTATTATCCATTCAAGCTGCTTTTATTTAGTGAACTGAGTCTTTTGTCAACATAGTAACTCACTAATAAGATTGAACTTTCAAGGCCTTTCTTGAGGAAACATCTTGGTATTTGAACAGTCACCCATGTCTCTACATGCAGCAAGCCGACATGGGCAGGCATGGGTGGCATGGGCCAGTGTGAACAGTGCTCCCAAGCAGGGCCCAGAATGATAGAAACAGAGGGGGCTCGTGTCTGAGCAGTGAAGGTGGGTGTCCTAGAAGTGACTGTCCTCCCAGGGCTACTATTCAGTGTAGTTTCTTGTCTTCCTGAAGTCTAGAGGGTAGAAACACTTTGCAAAGAGGTCCCCAAGCCAGAGGGTGAGGCCCAGCCGGCAAAGCTGGCCTTGGTGGGCATAAAGATGCCTCCAGGTGGGTGATGTCAAGACGGTCTGGTCAGCCGGAAGCCCTTCCTGGGAATGTTACAGGTGCTGCCGCTCCCTTTTAGAAAGTGTGTCCTCCCACTACTAACCTCCTTACCTGTCCTGACCAGCAACCTACAGCATCTTGGGGCCTCAGGAAAGGGGGTGGAGGGTGACCCTGAGCTCCACATAGTGTGTAGGAGGCTCAGCTAAGCCTGCCTTTCAGTTCCTACCCCAGCTGCAGGCCACCCTCCTCAGCACTCCCCAGCAAGCGGCTCAAGGAAGGCAAGCACCCCTCCTCCCAAAGTGCCCGTTAGGAAGTCCTTTCCCAAGACCCAAAGCTGTGCTCACCCCTGACCCACGCACACTCACCCGACTCCTCCCTCCCTGTGCTGGGGAGGCATAGATTTCTGGCCAGTCCTGCTCCAAGCTGTGCTTGCTTGCCCTTTTGGCTCCTAATAATGCATGAGTAACCTGGCCAGTGTCCATGGGGGCAACCGCCTCACCCAGTACACCCCCTCCCCCAGAAAAGACTAACAGGGATGGAAGAAGAAGGCGCAGAAGCAAAAGAGGCTGCTGCCTTCTCTCCCATCCACTCCTTGCAAGTCAGCTCCTTTCCTTGCCATTCAACAAAGAGTCCTTTAACATCAACTACATGCCACTCACTAAGGGTCCAGAGATACTAGTCAATGCAGGGCCTGTCCTCAGGAGGCTGGGGTGGGAATGGTAAGACATCACAGGCAAGCCAGCCATCACAGTGCAGGGTGATGAGTGCTGTGATGGGGGAAGCTCAGGACACTAGGGATCCCAAAAGGTCAGGGGACCTCTGAGCTGAGCCCTATCAGGGGGCAAGAGTGGCAGGACAAAGAGGGGCTGAGCCTGCCTTTCCTAGACAAAAGCAGTCTCCCAAGCAGGGACCATGTTATTCTGGAATCTGCCAGTAGTTTGAGGGGAGGTGGGGGCGATTGTTTCCCACAGTGGAGTCCAGGCTGTGTTGGGGCTTTCAGGCATCTGGGGGCGGAGCGGGGTGTGGGGGGACTGTCTTTCAGCAGGGTTTGCTTCTAGGAAATTGATTCTGGCTGCTGTAAGCTTCCAGGCTGGCCCAGATTCCAAGCAGGGCTCTGCCTCTTACCAGCTGTGTGCCCCTGGGCACATTTCCCCCTCAGAACCTCTGTGTCCTCGTCCGCAGATAGCAGTTGGGAGAAGCAAGGTAAATATTTATATACAGTACCTGGAATAGAACGGGCACAGAGGAAGGGATTAAGGCTGTGAACCTGCCCCTGCCACCTACCTGACCTAGGTTTCCCCCCTTTTCTTGGCTCCCCTGTGATCTCAGAACGTTCTTTATTTATTTATTTATTTATTTTTTTAATTTATTGTTAAATTTGATGAGGTTACATTGGTTGGTAACAATTAGACAGTTTACAGATGTACAAGTCCACCTCACATCATTCATGCATCGTATTATGTGCCCATCACTCAGTATCAGTTCCCCTTCCATCACCTTATATCTAGTGCCCACTCCCACCTCCCCCCACAACT